>JARWLF010000023.1:0-70462 GCA_029853055.1 Scenedesmus sp. KT-U | reverse complement strand
ACCAACCAAGCGGATCCAAGCGCGGCGACTGGCCAACAACCTGCGATCTACCCTCAACGCTCCCGAAACCCTGAGGGAGCCTGCTTGCAGGCGAACAACGACCCGACGGCGCCAGAGCCCAAACAGCACCACCACGCCTCATCAGACCCGAGCCCGGAGCGCCCCAGCCTTCGCAACGCAGGCCATCACCCCAAACCCCGCAGGCTCATTGCGGGAACCGCCTCGCGGCCGAACCCAGGCCCGATTCATCGGACCAACCCGCGCGACCAGCCACACCCGCGCCAGCCCAGAGACCCCAGACGCTACACTCTGCGCCCCTTGAGCCTGCGCACCCATCGGATGAGCCGCACCCTGCCCGCCACCCCACAAGCCATCGCCGAAGCCGCTTCCATACTGCGTGCCGGCGGGCTGGTGGCGATGCCCACCGAGACGGTCTACGGGCTGGGCGCGCGTGCGCTGGATCCTGCCGCGGTGGCGCGGGTGTATGCGGCCAAGCAGCGGCCTGCGACCAGCCCGCTGATCGCCCACGTCGAATCCATCGCGCAGGCGCGTGATCTGCTGCTGGACTGGCCTGACACCGCACAGCGGCTGGCCGAAGCCTTCTGGCCCGGCCCGCTGACCCTGGTGCTGCCCAAGGCCACGCACGTCCCCGATGCCTTGAGCGGCGGCGGCCCGCGCCTGGGCGTGCGCCTGCCCGCACATCCCGTGGCCCAGGCCCTGATCCACGCCCTGGACGAACCCATCGCCGCGCCCAGCGCCAACCGCTTCATGCAGCTCTCGCCCACCCGCGCCGAACACGTGGAGCGCGGGCTCGGCGATGCGGTGGACCTGATCCTGGACGGCGGCGACTGCGCCTATGGCATTGAGTCCACCGTGCTGCGCCTCGAGCCCGACGGCGCCACCCTGCTCCGCCCCGGCGCCATCCCCGCCGCACTGATCGAGCAGATCCTCGGCAGCCCACTGCACCGCCCTACCCCCTCCGACACCCAGCCCGGCAGCGCGCAGGACTCCCCCGGCCTGCACCAGCGCCACTACGCCCCGCGCACACCGCTGCTGCTCTGGCAGCACGGCCAGGCCCTGCCCCCGGGACGCGGCGGTCTGCTCGCGCTGTCGTCGCATGCCGCCGAAACCGCGCAGCGCATCCAGATGCCCACCGACGCCGCGGCCTACGCCCAGCGGCTGTATGCAGAGCTGCACGCGCTGGACAGCGCGGAGCTCGACTGGATCGCCGTCGAAGCCCCGCCCTCCGACCCCGGCTGGGCAGCGGTCCACGACCGGCTGCTGCGGGCGACGCATGCGGGTTGATGGTATCGGGCTCCATCGGCGGTCTCTCGACCATGGACTGCCGATGGAGCCAGTCAACGTGACCCACGAGGACAGCGTCAACTCCGACCTGCCCCACGGCTCCCACCGCGGCGTTTACGCCAGCCTGGGCCGCGACCGTAGCTGGCCGGCCTTGGACAGCACCCTGCCCCTCACATCCCGCAGACGTCAGCGCACTGCCCTCCCCAAACCAGGGTCCCAAACCAGGGTCAGAGTGCACCTTTTTGATCACATCCAGCGAGACCGTACACGCCGCTCTCGCGCGGCCAGCGTTCAAGCCTGACGAGACCCCACCACCGCGGCGAATCCGGACAGCCCCAGCATCAGCGCGATCAGGCTCCTCGTGCTGGTGGCGTTGTCGGCGCTCGCCGGCACCAGGGGCCCGGCGAGCTTGGACGTGAGCACCAGCGGCTTTGCCGTGACTCGGGACGTTAGGATCCAGATTTATTCGAAGCCATTCATGAATATCGGCACGGGAGCCACTCCGGCCGTAGTCGAGACGAAGTTGGCCGTCACGCCACCGATGGTCAAAGTCGTGGTGATCGAGGTCCCTGCGGTCGCCGCGCTGGTATGCCGGACCCGCACCACATCGCCGTTCCGGACCGCATCGGGTGTGTCGTAGAGACGACCGTTGATCGAATAAGTCGAACCCACCGCGCCACTGACGCCGATGCCTGTGACGGTGGTCAGGCCAGCGACGGTGATCTGATCAGAGGTGCGCAGGCTGGAGACTGGCACGCCGGTTTGCTGAACCAAGCTGAAGGCATCCGGCACTGCATCCAGTTCAGAAGCAAAAGGGTCGAGCCACTGGCCGCCTCGCACCAGGCGGACGCGTCGGATGGTGTTCTTGCTGTTGCCGAAAAGGAAGCCGTCGAAGAAGCTGACCTCCCAGGCGCTGGACGCGGTGGGGGCAAAGGTCGTCGAAGACCAGTAGAAGCTGTCGGCCGTGGCCGGGAATACAACCGCGTTGATCGCGGGGCCGAAGCATCCGGTTTCCACCAGGCTGCGCAACTCTTCGCGGTTGGGCAGGCGCCAGTCGCTGAAGCCGGCGTGGGTCGAGTTGTTGGCCAGAATCAGCGCTGCCGACCAGGAGTGCGCAGTCGCGGTGCCGGTACACGTGGCGCCACTCTGGCCCTCGCTGCAGCGCTTCCACATCAGGCCGGTGGCGAGGTCCGTCACCACCTGTTCCCCCGTGACCGATTGGGTGATGGTGTAGCGGCTGTCTGGCGCCACCCGCGGATTGCCCGCCGGGCAGGTCTGGCCCACAGCCGGCGTCGACAGTGCCGACAGGGCGAGCAGACTGAGCAAGCGGTTCAGGGTCATGATCGTGCTCCTTGAAAAGCGAGATCGCCACGGCCCGCCATGCGGACCTCGGGATGACGAGAATCGGGGGGGGTAGGCGCGACTGCTCGATCGCGAAAGCGCCCAGCGATACACATCCTGGGTGCGGGGAGCCCGTAGGACGACGACGCAAGCTCGCGCTTCTGCGCCATCGAAGAACCGGAATCACCGGGGCCGACCAGGAGCGCCTCACAATGGCGCGATTTCAGCATGGACCTGCCGGCGCGCATCACCCCGCCCAGCATCTGCAGCGCGCTGCGGCGCAGCTCCGCGACCAATGCATAAGCGTGCGCCCCCGGAAGCCGGCCGCGGCCTGCTCCAGACCCAGCGCGACGTCCGTAGCCGCGCGCCAGATCGGCAGATGCTGGGTAGCGGGCCATGGCCTATCGCCAAGCGTCAGAGGCAAAGAGTCGAGTCAAAGCCCGCCTCGCACCAACCGGACACTTAGGAAATTGCCCTTGTTGTCGCGGACGATGTTGCCGTCATTGAAGAGGACGAGCCAAGCGAGGGCAGCGTCGGGGGCGTAGTTCTCTGCCGTCCAGTAAGCGCCATTCCGGGTGTTCGGGAACCAGATGCTGTCGATCATCGGCCCAGAGGACAGACCCGCATGCACCAGCCCGCTCAACTCGCTGCTCGTCGGCAGGCGCCAATCAGTTTCACCGCACAGTCGGTTGGCGCCGGTCAGTGCATTGATCGCGTTGCGATAGGCGGTGGTGTTGCAGTTGGCCAGCGTGCCATTGCAGAAGATGAGCGTGCCGATGGAGCCCGCGATACCGCCGTTGACCGCGCTGTTGGTGTCGTACCAGCTGTAGCGGTGGTCCTGGCTGCGCAAGCCACTGGTGGTTTTCACCTCCCAGACCAGCCCGGTGACGTTGTCCCGCGTGCAGGCCCAGTCCGTCGGGCCGCTGCCCAGCGTCGCCGAGGCCGGCAGCTCGCTGCCGTCATTCGCGATCTTGGTGTAGTCCCGGCCCGGGGCGGTCGAGGCGCCTACCTTGATCATCCGCCCCAGCGCATCCGCTGCCCCCGCGCCGCGATTACAGTCCTGGCGCTCAAAGCCCGGCTGTACCGGGTCGGGAGTGCTCGCGCTGAGCGTGCCCGTAGGGCTGCTGTCGTTGTAGCAGGTGATCTGCCCGGTGTCGTTGAGGCGCTGGGTCTGTGCCTGCAGAGGGGCGGTCAGCAGCAGGCCGGCAAGGCCGGCCAGGATCTGCACTAGGAAGGCACGCATGGAAGACCTGTCAGACGGGCGCGGTGGCCGGAGAATAGGAAAACCGCGGTTCCTGCTCAAGTACCGTGCGATGGACGAGCCTGCACAAGCTCCAGGCCAGTGATCGGGAGGCCAGACGCTTGCCGTTGCCGCTCTCGCCGCGACCGCTCGACACGGGGCGCGACGCCCGGACACCGCGAACTCCAGACCCTGGACGCGGACCTCGAAGTCATCGCCGACGATATCGCACTGGAGCATCCGACTGCCGCCTCGGCCCTGGTGCAACGCATCGTCGACCACGTGGAGCAGCTGGCCGAGCATCCCGAATGCGGGACGCGCTTTGCTGAGATGCGTCAATCGCGCTATCGACAACGCGTTCAAGCGCATTGCCGCGTGTTCTATCGCTACGGCATGCGCATGGAGCGACTGTTGCGCAATTCGCAGCTGGCGCAGGGTCGGCCTGCGAAGCTCTGACGCTGGCAGGCTCCACAACGCAGAAGGCCGCATCTTTCGATGCGGCCTTTTGCGTGCCTCTTGGCGTCCCCACGGGGATTCGAACCCCGGTCGCCTCCGTGAAAGGGAGGTGTCCTAGGCCTCTAGACGATGGGGACTAGGAAGGTGGTGGAGCCAGCCGGGATCGAACCGGCGACCTCTACAATGCCATTGTAGCGCTCTCCCAGCTGAGCTATGGCCCCACGTGCTGGAAAGACGACCATCTTAGGGTGCGTTTTCGGGATCGTCAAGCCTCTGCGGCACACGAACTTCGAAAATTTTGCTGCGGCTGCGCTGCGCGCTCAGGCCGCCGAGCAGACCGGTTCGCCGGCGGCGTCGCGCAGGCTGAAGCGGCCATGCCCGCGCTCGCCCAGGTACTCCAGCCAGCGCCCGAGGAAACTGTTCATGCGCAGACGCTGATCGACCAGCACGCGGGCGCTGCCGCGCAGGCCCAGCAGGTCCTGCCAGCGCTGGCTGACTTCGCAGTGGGTGGCTTCGGCCAGCCGCGCATCGGTGTAGACGCGCAGCATGGCGGAAGGGTCCGGGCGACCGCTGTGCGGGTCGAGCACGGTGTAGCTCAGGCGCAGTTCGATGGTGTAAGCGTGTTGCTCGATCAGCTCCACCTGCAGGTCGAGGCCGTCGCCGACGCTGGAGCGATACACACCGGCCTTCAGGCCGCCCAGCGGGAACAGCTGCATCAGCCGCCAGTAGTTGTCGGCGTAGCGGTCCATCAGCTGGCCGAGGCGGTCGGGCAGCGCGGATACGGGGAGGACAGAGAGTCGTGACATGGCGCCGAGCCTAGCATGTGCCCTGCCCCGCTCCGCGTGCAGCCAGGCGGGGTTTTCGCTGCGGATTCAGTAGAGCTGGCGCTCGATGCCCAGCGTCGACATCACCTTGCTGGCGATCTCTTCGATCGAGGTGTGGGTGGTGCTGAGCACGGGCAGGTTTTCCTGCCGGAACAGGGCCTCGGCCTGCGCGACTTCGCTGCGGCAGGTTTCGAGTTTTGCGTAGCGGCTGCCGGGCCGGCGCGCCTCGCGCACCTGGCGCAGGCGCTCGGGGTCGATGGTGAGTGCGAACAGCTTGTTACGGTAGGCGCGCAGGCGCTTGGGCAGCTCCCTGCCCTCCAGGTCTTCCTCGGTCAGCGGGTAGTTGGCGGCGCGCACGCCGAAATGCAGGGCCAGGTACAGGCAGGTGGGTGTCTTGCCCGAGCGCGACACGCCGACCAGGATCACGTCGGCATCGTCGTAGCGCACATCGATGCCGTCATCGTGGGTCAGGGCATAGTTGGTGGCGTTGATGCGCGCCTCGTAGGTGTCGTAGTCCACCACCGCGTGCGCCTTGTTCACCCGCGGCTGGCGCGGCTGCGCCAGCTCGGACTCCAGCGGGCTGATGAAGGGCCGGAACACGTCCAGGATCAGCGCGCCGCTCTCGGCGATGATGTCGGTGAGCGTGCCGTCGACCACGGTATTGACCACGATCGGGCGCTGCCCGCACTGCGCGCCGCGGGCGCGGATGCGCTCGGCGGCCAGCTGGGCCTTGTCGTAGGTGTCGACGAAGGGGATGCGCTGGGTCTCGAAGGCGACGCCCTCGAACTGGGTGAGCAAGGCATGCCCTATGGTTTCGGCGGTGATGCCGGTACCGTCGGAAATGAAGAACACCGGGCGCTGCGAGCTCATGCGCTATCCCCCTGATTCGATGGGCCCATGCCGAACTGGACTGGAATTGGCCTTGTGCCCTTCCGGCGCGGCCAGCATCATACGCGGCCTCGGCTGCGGCGCCGCAGCATTTGAAGCCGATCACGTTTTCGTCCCCCTACAGGAGCCCTCCCCTTGAACGCGCACGTGCTGTGGCTGCATGAGCTTCGCCTGTCCGATCTCGCCCAGGTGGGCGGCAAGAACGCTTCGCTCGGCGAGATGATCGGTCACCTGAGCGAGCTCGGCGTGTCGGTGCCCGGCGGCTTCGCGACCACGGCCTCTGCCTTCCAGGAGTTCATCCACGAAAACCAGCTGGCCGAACGTATCCAGGCCAAGCTGGCGTCCTTCGACGTGGAGGACGTGGACGCGCTGGCGGCGGCCGGCAACGAGATCCGCGGCTGGGTGATCGACGCGCCGCTGCCGCAGGTGCTGGATGCCGAGATCCGCGCGGCCTATGCGCGCCTCTGCGAAGAGGCCGGCGCCAACGACGTGCCGGTAGCGGTGCGCTCCTCCGCCACGGCAGAAGACCTGCCTGACGCCAGCTTTGCCGGCCAGCAGGAGACCTTCCTGAATGTGGTGGGAGTGGACGCAGTGGTGCACCGGGTCAAGGAGGTGTTCGCCAGCCTCTACAACGACCGCGCCATCGCCTACCGCGTGCACCACGGCTTCAAGCACGAGGACGTGTTCCTTTCGGCCGGCGTGCAGCTGATGGTGCGCTCGGACATCGGCGCCTCCGGCGTGCTGTTCACGCTCGACACCGAGAGCGGCTTCCGCGACGCGGTCTTCATCACCTCCAGCTACGGCCTGGGCGAGATGGTCGTGCAGGGTGCGGTCAACCCGGACGAGTTCTACGTGTACAAGCCCACCCTGCGCGCCGGCAAGCCGGCGGTGCTGCGACGCCAGATCGGCGCCAAGCAGCAGCGGATGGTGTATTCGGACCAGCCCGGCGAGCGGGTGCGCATCGAAGCCACGCCCGAAGCCCTGCGCCGCAGCTTCTCGATCAGCGATGCCGACGTCGAGGAGCTGGCACGGCAGGCGCTGACCATCGAACAGCACTACGGCCGGCCGATGGACATCGAGTGGGCCAAGGATGGCAACACCGGCAAGCTCTACATCGTGCAGGCACGCCCGGAGACGGTGAAGTCGCGCGCCCGCGCCACCCAGATCGAGCGCTTCCACCTGTCCGGCAGCTCGACGGTGCTGGCCGAGGGTCGCGCCATCGGCCACAAGATCGGCACCGGCGTGGCCAAGGTGATCCGCTCGCTGAAGGACATGAACCGGGTCGAGCCCGGCGACGTGCTGGTGGCCGACATGACCGACCCCGATTGGGAGCCGGTGATGAAGCGTGCATCCGCCATCGTCACCAACCGCGGCGGCCGCACCTGCCACGCCGCCATCATCGCGCGCGAGCTGGGCGTGCCGGCCGTGGTCGGCTGCGGCGACGCGCTGGACCGCATCCCCGACGGCGCCCGCGTCACGGTGAGCTGCGCCGAGGGCGACACCGGCCTGATCTACGAGGGCGAGCTGGCCTTCGAGCGCATCGTGACCGATCTCGAGAACATGCCCCCTGCCCCGCTCAAGATCATGATGAACGTGGGCAACCCCGAGCGCGCCTTCGACTTCGCCCAGCTGCCGCACCAGGGCATTGGCCTGGCGCGGCTTGAGTTCGTGATCGCGCGCCAGATTGGCGTGCATCCCAAGGCGCTGCTGGAGTACGCCAAGCAGCCGGCCGACATCAAGGCGAAGATCGACGAGCTCTCGGCCGGCTATGCCGACCCGGTGAGCTTCTATGTGGAGCGCCTTGCCGAGGGCATCGCCACGCTCACCGCGGCGTTTGCACCGCACCCGGTGATCGTGCGCCTGTCGGACTTCAAGTCCAACGAGTACGCCAACCTGATCGCGGGCACGCAGTACGAGCCGCACGAAGAGAACCCGATGATCGGCTTCCGCGGCGCCAGCCGCTACGTCGACCCGAGCTTCCGCGACTGCTTCGCGCTGGAATGCCGCGCCATGAAGAAGGTCCGCGACGAGATGGGCCTCTCCAACGCCTGGGTGATGATCCCCTTCGTGCGCACCCTGGACGAAGGCCGCAAGGTCATCGAGGTGCTGGAGGAGAACGGCCTGAAGCGCGGCGAGAACGGGCTCAAGATCATCATGATGTGCGAGCTGCCCTCGAACGCCCTGCTGGCCGAGGAGTTCCTGGAACTGTTCGACGGTTTCTCGATCGGCTCCAACGACCTGACCCAGCTCACCCTGGGCCTGGACCGCGACTCCGGCATCGTCGCCCACCTGTTCGACGAGCGCGACGCGGCGGTCAAGAAGCTGCTTTCCATGGCCATCCAGACCGCCCGCGCCAAGGGCAAATACATCGGCATCTGCGGCCAGGGCCCCTCAGACCATCCGGACCTGGCCGAGTGGCTGCTGGACCAGGGCATCGAGTCGGTGTCGCTCAACCCGGATACCGTGGTCGATACCTGGCTGCGGTTGGCGAAGCATAAGGGCGCCTGACGGCGCCCTCGGGATTGGAGATTCGGGATTCGGGATTCGCAGAAGCTGCTCGCTTCGTCCCATCCGGCTCGCGCTGATCCGACTCATCTCCGAGGGCCCGCTGATGCGGGCCCTCGGCTCTGCGAACCGTTGCCTTGCTTGACCGTCACACCGGTCAGACTTGCCGCAACCCGCTCTTTCGAATCCCCAATCCCGAATCCCGAATCCCGGCTCTCAAACCCGATAATTCACCGGCCCCAGCAGGTCGATGCCGCACTCGAGGTTTTCGAGCCAGCCCAGGAAGCCTTCGATGGCGGGGCCCTGCATGGGCAGACCGTGCTGGGGGACGATCATGGCGGGATTCAAGCGGCGCACCATACCGGCCCACAGGCGGCAGACGCGGTTGCCGGCCATGTAGCGGCGGTGGAAGCCTTCCATCTTGCCCACCATGCTGTCGAAGTCCTCGTAGGCCGCATACGGCGTGCCGGAGGACACCATCGAGGAACCGACGTCGCCCGAGAACAGGATGCGGCTGACCGGGTCCCAGAAGCTCAGGTTGCCGACCGAGTGCAGGAAGTGCGCCGGCAGGGCGCGGATGTGGCTGCCGCCCATCGGGATCTCCATGCCCTCGTCCGGCACCAGCAGGTAGCGGTCGCCGCCGGCACCCTTCTGGTAGTGCGGCACGCTGTGCGGGATGAAGCGCCCCCACAGCTTGGAGCAGACGATGGTGCAGTCGCTGTACATCAGCCAGCGGTCGACCGAACCGATGATGTCGGGGTCCTGGTGGCTGGCCAGGATGTAGGTGAGGTCGCGGGTCTGCACGTAGCGCGACATTGCCATGTTGAGCGGGGTGTAGAGCAAGGCTCCGCCCGGGTCGATCAGGGCCGAGTGGCTGCCGTGCACCACCAGGAACTGGTTGGCCTGCACGCCGTCGTCGCCACGGACGAGATCGGGGAAGACGATGCACCGGTGCTCGCCTGAGTTGAAGAGTTCGACGGCCATGGAGGGCTCCGCTGGGTGACGAGGGCGGAGTCTAGGCGCACAGGCCGGACGCGACTTGATCCAGCGCAAGCCGCGAGGCCAGTGCTGCAGGAAAGCAGAGCGCCGTCACGCCGTGGGACGCGGTCTGCCCTGCGCGCTCATCAATCCTCGATGAAGCGCACCCGCCGGGTGATGCCGCAGGCCAGCTCATAGCCCAGGGTGCCGGCGGCGTCGGCGACGCGCTCGACCGGCAGGCCGCGGCCCCAGGCCACTACCGGTGCGCCCACGTCGGCCTCGGGCAGGGTCTCAAGGTCAACCGCCATCAGGTCCATCGACACCCGGCCCAGGCTGCGGGTGGCGACGCCGCCCACCAGCACCGGCGTGCCGCTGCCGGCATGGCGCGGGTAGCCGTCGCCGTAGCCGATGGCAGCGATGCCGATCCGCATCGGGCGCTCGGCGACGAAGCTGCCGCCATAGCCCACGGCGGCGCCGGCTTCGATGCGCTTTACCGAGATCAGCCGGGTCGAGAGCGTCATCGCGGGTTCAAGCCCGAGGTCCGGCCCGGTCCTGCCCTCCACCGCGGAGAGCCCGTACAGGGCGCCGCCCGGCCGCACCCAATGCCGGTGCGCTTGCGGCCAGCCGAGCACGCCGGCGGAGTTGGACAGCGAGTGTTCGCCCGGCAGACCGGCGACCGCGGCATCGAAGCGGCGGATCTGTTCGGGCGTGGCCGGGCAGTCGAACTCGTCGGAGCGCGCGAAGTGGCTCATCAGCACGATGTCGGGATCGACGTTGGGCAGGGCGCGCAGGCGTGCATGCACCTCGGCGGCGTCCTCGGCCGCAAAGCCCAGCCGGTGCATGCCGGTATCGAGCTTCAGCCAAAGCCGCAGCGGGCTGCTGCCGCTGTCGGCGGCCAGCAGCTGCAGCTGGCTCGGGTGGTGGATCACCGCATCGACCTGCAGGCGGCGCAGCAGGCCGAGATCGTCCGGCTCATCCGGGCCGGACAGCAGCACGATGCGCTGCGACAGCCCGGCCGCACGCAGGCGCTCGGCGTCCGAGAGCGCCGCCACGCCGAAGGCGTCCGCGCCCTGCAGGGCGCGCGCCACCCGCTCCAGGCCGTGGCCATAGCCGTCCGCCTTCACCACCGCCATCACCCGGCTGCCCGGCGCCTGGCGGCGGATCAGCTGCAGGTTGTGGCGGAGCGCGTCGGTATGGATGGTGGCCGAGGTGGCCCGGCTCACTCGAAGCTCCCGGCGTAGCTGTCGGAGGCCAGGTTGTCGAAACGCGTGTACTTGCCGTGGAAGGCCAGCTTGACCGTGCCGGTGGGGCCGTGGCGGTGCTTGCCGATGATGATCTCGGCCACGCCCTTCTCGCCCGACTCGGGGTGGTAGTACTCGTCCCGGTAGATGAAGACGATCATGTCGGCGTCCTGCTCGATGGCGCCCGACTCACGCAGGTCGGCCATCACGGGGCGCTTGTCGGTGCGGCTTTCCAGCGAGCGGTTCAACTGCGAGAGCGCGATCACGGGCACGTTCAGCTCCTTGGCGAGAGCTTTCAGGCTGCGCGAGATTTCTGAAATTTCGGTGGCGCGGTTCTCGCGATTGCCCGGCACCTGCATCAGCTGCAGGTAGTCGATGACGATCAGGCCCAGGCCATGCTCGCGCGCCAGCCGGCGGCAGCGTGCGCGCAGCTCGGTGGGCGACAGCGCCGGCGTGTCGTCGATGAAGATCTTGGCCTCCGACAGCATGGTGATCGCGTGCGTCACCCGGCTCCAGTCTTCGTCTTCCAGCTGGCCGGTGCGCAGCGCCTGCTGGTTGACCCGGCCCAGCGAGGAGATCAGACGAAAGGCCAGCTGCGAGGCCGACATTTCCATCGAGAACACCGCGGCCGGCTTCTTGGTCTTCAGCGCGGCGTATTCGGCGACGTTGAGAGCGAAGGAAGTGTTGTGCACGCACACGTCGTTGGCGATGAAGTTGTGCGTGCCCGGCACGGTCAGGTCGTACACCTGCTGCTCGCCGGTGGCGACGATGTGCTCGATGCGATCCCAGATGACGTCGCTGCTGGCGAGCGCCGCGAGCTCGCTGTCCTGCAACACCATCGCGATGCGGGCCAGTCGCGAGCGGCTCAGTCCGCGCCTGCCGACATGGCTGTTGCTGCTGTTGTAGCCCGCGCGGCGCGCCAGCTCGGCCCAGCTCATGTCGCCCTTGGCTGCAGCGATGCGCGACCACACCGCCGGCGGGACCAGGTCGACATTACTGTGCGACTTGCGCCCGGCGACCGCGTCCGAGGCCGCGCGGAAGGCAGGCTCCTTGCCCGGCACCGCGATCTCGGCGGCGAAGCTGCGGATCGAGTCGGCCGCGGTGATGTCCAGCTGCCAGCTGACCCGACGGGTGTCCTTGTAGCGCACCCAGCGCTGGCGCAGCTTGGCAAGGATGCCGAAGCGCAGCAGCAGGTGCTGGACCTGGCGAGCCAGCCGTTCCGACACGCTGGCATAGCCCAGCTGCGCCTGCCCGGAGGCGAGCACGCTGGCCCAGCCATCGGTGGCGAACAGGCACCCGAGGAAGCGGGCCAGCTGTGCGCGCTGCAGTCGAAACACGGCGGCTGGGACGGCCTTGGCGTGTGCGTCCTTGCCCATCAAGCCCTGCTCGCGCAGCCACACGGTCACCGGGTTGGCAACGTTGCGGCGAGCGCCCGCGGCGGTCTCAGGCAGCAGTGTGGCAGGCTCGATCTCCAGCACCGTGGCGAGCTGGGACAGGGTGTTCGGGGCCGGCACCGTGCGACCGTGTCGCCAGTGCGAGACGGAGGCGGCACTGACGCCGGTCTGCGCCGCCAGAGACGCGCCGCTGTATTCCTGCTCGGACATCGCCGCCTGCAGACGCTGCGCGAAGGCCCGGCGCAGCTGGGGCCGGGCTGCGGCATCGGACACGATCTGCCAGCTGGGTGCAGCGCCCTGACGGCGCTCTATGCATGCCGCCTGTACGCCGCCGAACGCCGCGACGGCAGCCATGAAATCGTCACGGACCGCCTCGTTGCTCGCGGTGAAGCGCGGCACTGTTGCGGTCAGGCCGCCGTCTCCAATGAGATAGCCCAGCAGGGCGACCTCGCAGTCGCGCATCGAGGCACTGCCGAACACCGGCAGCGCGCGCGGCACCGCGACATGGTCACCCTCCTTCAGCTCGTACAGGGGTTTCCAGCCTTCGAGGGTGAGGAAAGGGTGCGAGGCGGTGGTTTCGATGCGGCGACCCAGCCGGGTCACCACCTCGAAGGTGGGCTTGATGCCGTCGTCGATGAAGTGGCTGGGCTCGGCGCGGTCGATGCGCAGGTCTTCACGCAAGGTGCGCAGCACGCCGCTGCCCTGCTTGCAGATCGATTCGATCGTGGCGACGCTGCCATCGTCCAGCACGATCTCGGAGTCCGCGGCCAGGCATTTGCCCATGGCCGGGCGCGCAGCCAGGATGATCAGGTCCGAGGGCTGCAGGCCGGCGGTGTGCTCGTCGAAGTCGAGGAAGCCGCTGGGCAGGCCGGTGACCTTGCCCTGGTTCTGGTAGCGCTCCTGCAGCACGCGGAAGGCGTCCTTGACCGCCGCGCGCATGCTCTGGAAGCCCTGGCGCCCGCGGCTGCCTGCCTCAGCGATGCGGAACACCTGCTGCTCGGCCACCTCCAGCAGTTCGCGCGCTGGCCGGCCGGCCGGCTGGTAGCCGTCGTTGGCGATGTTGGTGCCGATGTCGATCAGCTGCCGCAGCACCGACTTCTCGCGCACGATCTCGGCGTAGGCGGCGATGTTGGCCGCGCTGGGGGTGGTGCTGGCCAGCTCGACGATGTAGGCGCCGCCACCGACCAGCTCGCCCTCGCCCTGGCTGTCGAACCACTCGCCCAGGGTAACCGCGTCGCAGGGCTGCCCCTTCTCGGCGAGTTGGCCGATGGCGCGGAAGATCAGCTGGTGGTCGCGGCGGTAGAAATCTTCCTCGGTCAGCTTGTCGGCGACCTTGTCCCAGGCCTCGCCCGACAGCATCAGGCCGCCCAGCACCGCCTGTTCGGCCTCGATGGAGTGCGGCGGCACGCGCAGGCCGTCGGCACGCTCATCGTGGGAACCGGGGAATCGATCGGGCTTGCGCCCGGGGAAGACAGCGGCCATGGGCGGATTCAATGCCTGGGAAGCGGGGCGACGGGCGGGCGTGCAGCCCGCGGCGGGCGGTCGATCATACGGAAGCAGGCTCGGCAAGGCTTCGCACAAACCTGTGGATAAGCTGGGCACATCTCAGGGGCTGAGACTGCCGGATTGCCCAAACGCGGACGGGCGCCTTGCGGCGCCCGTCCGGGATCGCTTGCGCGGCGCCTGGGATCAGGCTTCGGGCTCGACGATGACCTTGATGGTGGCCTCGACGTCGGCGTGCAGGTGCACCACCAGGTCGAATTCGCCAACGCGGCGGATCGGGCCTTCGCCCATCACCACTTCGCTCTTCTCCAGCGGCAGGCCGGCGGCGGTGAAGGCCTCGGCGATGTCGCGCGGGCCAACCGAGCCGTACAGCTTGCCTTCGGTGGAGGCGTTGGCCTTGATGGTGACGCTGGCGCCTTCCAGGCGCTCGCGACGGCCTTCGGCACCGGCCATCAGCTCGCGGGCGCGGGCTTCGTACTCGGCGCGGCGCGCCTCGAACTCGGCGACATTGGCCGCAGTGGCCGGAACGGCCTTGCCCTGGGGCACCAGGAAGTTGCGGCCGTAGCCCGGCTTGACGACGACCTGGTCGCCCAGGTTGCCGAGGTTGGTGACTTTCTGCAGCAGAACAAGCTTCATTTCGTGCTCCTGATCGTTAGCGGAGACCCGGAAGTCACCGCAGCCCGTAGGCTGTCCGATGGATGGGTGAGCACGCCGGGGTGGTCACCCCGGCGCCGGCTCAATCAGTGGTTGTCGCAGTACGGGATCAGGGCCAGGAAACGGGCGCGCTTGATGGCGGCCGCGAGCTGGCGCTGGTACTTGGACTTGGTGCCGGTGATGCGCGAGGGCACGATCTTGCCGGTCTCGGTGAGGTACTGGCGCAGGGTGTTGAGATCCATGTAGTCGATCTCGGTGACGCCCTCGGCGGTGAACTTGCAGAACTTGCGGCGGCGGAAGAACTTGGACATGTCGGGCTCCGGGCTCAGTTGGCTTCTTCGGTGGTGCGCTCGGCCTTGACCGATTCGCCTTCACCCTCGGACTCGTCGTCGCGGCGACGGCGCTCGGGCTTCTCGTCCTTGCTCTTCAGGATCAGCGAGGCCTCGGTGACCGGACCCTCGCGGGCGATGACCAGATGGCGCAGCACCGCATCGTTGAAGCGGAAGCCGGCAACCAGCTCGTCCAGCACGCCCTGGGAGATTTCCACGTTCATCAGCACGTAGTGCGCCTTGACGAGGTTCTCGATGGGATAGGCCAGCTGGCGGCGGCCCCAGTCTTCCAGGCGGTGGATGGTGCCGCCGTCGCTCTCGATCAGCGACTTGTAGCGCTCGATCATCGCCGGGACCTGCTCGCTCTGGTCCGGGTGGACCATGAACACGATTTCGTAGTGACGCATGGTGACTCCTTGTGGATGACGCCTTGGCCGGATGGCCGCGGCGAAAGCCTCCCGCGGGCCGCGGTGAGGCAAGGTTGCCCGGTGGTGGAGCGGCTGGAAGCCGTCCGCGCACGCAGGCAAGCCGCGAAGTATAGCCCCGGACGGACGGGGCTACAAGGCAAGGGCGCGGGCGGGTGCCGCCCGGGGCTGGCTGCTCAGGCGGTGGTGAAGCTTTCGCCGCAGCCGCAGGCAGCGCCAGCCTGGGGGTTGATGAAGCGGAACTGGTGGTTCAGGCCCTGGCGCACGAAGTCGATCTCGGTGCCATCCACCAGCGGCAGGCTGTCGGCGTCCACCAGCACCCGCACGCCGTCCTGCTCCAGCACGGTGTCGCCCTCGCGCTGCTCGCGGGCCACGTCCACCACATAGCCCCAGCCGGAACAGCCCGTGCGCTTGACCCCGAAGCGCAGGCCGATGCCTGCGGGCTCGCGATCCAGGAAGTGGCGGACGCGCTCGACGGCGGCGGGAGTGAGTCGGATGCCCATGGCGGCTGGTTCCTGTGGTGCTCTGGGATTCAGGGTGCGAGCCGGCCACGGCTGCGGCAGGCGGCCTCGCTTCCGCTATGATCGCGGGCTGGCTGCAGGCTTTGCAAACATTGGCGCAAGGACATTCAAGAGGAAGTCATGACGGTGCTCAGCGTGGTGGACGCCCTGGCGGGCGGCGAACAGATCGGCCGTGAGGTCAGCGTGCGCGGCTGGGTGCGGACCCGGCGCGATTCCAAGGCCGGGCTGAGCTTCGTCAATGTGTCCGACGGCAGCTGCTTCGACCCCATCCAGGTGGTGGCGCCGGCCGAGCTTTCCAACTACGAATCGGAGGTCCGCCATCTGACCGCGGGCTGTGCGGTGATCGCCACCGGCGAGCTGATCGCTTCCGCCGGCCAGGGCCAGGCGGTGGAGCTGCGCGCCAGCCGTATCGAGGTGGTGGGCTGGGTTGACGATCCCGAGACCTATCCCATCCAGCCCAAGCCGCATTCGCTGGAGTTCCTGCGCCAGGTGGCCCACCTGCGTCCGCGCACCAACCTGTTCGGCGCGGTGACCCGCATCCGCCACTGCCTGGCCGCCGCTGTGCACCGTTTCTACCACGAGCGTGGCTTCTACTGGATCAACACCCCGATCATCACCACCTCGGACGCCGAGGGCGCCGGCCAGATGTTCCGGGTTTCCACCCTCGACCTCGCCAACCTGCCGCGCGACGACAAGGGCGCCATCGATTTCAGCCGCGACTTCTTCGGCCGCGAGGCCTTCCTCACGGTGTCCGGCCAGCTCAACGTCGAGGCCTATTGCCTGGCGCTCAGCAAGGTCTACACCTTCGGGCCCACCTTCCGCGCCGAGAACTCCAACACCACGCGACACTTGGCCGAGTTCTGGATGATCGAGCCGGAGATCGCGTTCGCCGACCTGAACGACAACGCCGATCTGGCCGAGGACTTCCTCAAGTACCTGTTCCGCGCGGTGCTGGAAGAGCGCGGCGACGACCTGCGCTTCATCGCCGAGCGCGTCGAGAAGTCCGCCATCACCCGGCTGGAGGCGCTCGTGGACGCGCCCTTCGAACGCATCGACTACAGCGAGGCCATCGAGCTGCTGAAGAAGGCGCCGCGCAAGTTCGAGTTCCCGGTGGAATGGGGCCTGGACCTGCAGACCGAGCACGAGCGCTGGCTGACGGAGGAGCACGTAGGGCGCCCGGTGGTGGTGATGAACTACCCCGAGCACATCAAGGCCTTCTACATGCGCCTGAACGACGACGGCAAAACCGTCGCGGCCATGGACGTGCTGGCGCCCGGCATCGGCGAGATCATCGGCGGCAGCCAGCGCGAGGAGCGCCTCGACGTGCTCGACAAGCGGATGGCGCAGTTCGGCCTGGATCCTGCTCACTATCAGTGGTATCGCGACTTCCGCCGCTACGGCACCGTGCCGCATGCCGGCTTCGGGCTGGGCTTCGAGCGTCTCGTGGTCTACACCTGCGGATTGAGCAATATCCGCGACGCGATTCCCTACCCGCGCGCGCCCGGCAGCGCGGAGTTCTGACCCCGGCTCGGCCCCGTGCGGGCCGCGCGCAACAACATGGAGATCCGACATGGGCGTCATGGCCATGTTCATGCTTCTGCTCGCCGTTGGCGTCGGCCTTTCCGGCGCCACCGGCTACCTGATCTTCGGGCCCCTGGCCTATCGCCACCTGCAGGACCGCAAGGCCACGGTGGGTGCGCACGCGTTCGCGCCCAGCTACCTCGCCTACCTGCTGCGCGGCGGGTTCCGCGCGCACGGCGACCGCAATCTCAATGGCCTGGCCACCCCCGCCCAGGTGCTGCTGTACTGCGCCATCTTCGGCGGCGTGTCCGCCGTGGCCCTGCTGATCCTCCTCTGACCGGAACCGCCATGCAGGACGAAGAACGCGTCATCGAAACCCAGTGGTGGGTGGCCAGCCTGGGCAAGACCCTGGTGTGGGCACGAATGCAGGTGCTGGAGTCCGGCGTTGCCCGCGTCTTCGACTGCGATGGCGCCACCCTGCCCTATGACAGCGAGGATTCGGCTCGCGCTGCCCTGCTGGACGCCGAGTTCCGCGCCTGGGACGGCCTGGACGCGGACGACGCCGTCCAACTCGGCTTCACCCTTGACGCCGTGCAGCCGCCGCAGGCGCAGACGGACGAAGCCCTGCGCGAACTGATGGTGCAGACGCTGGGCAAGCATTGAACCTGGATTCCGCAGTTGACCGCTACCGACTTCGAGCAAACCTTTGAGGCAGTTTGAGTTTGCCGCCATCACCAGCTCTGCCGTTGGGTGAGGGCCGCTACGCGCCCGATAGCACGCATGGCCGGCCGTCTGGCTGCGTTGTTCGGCCGCTTCGCGGCTACGCCTTCGCTGCGCTCGGTCCTCCTTGCAGGTGGCCAACCTGCGCGTCGTCGCGCCTTGCCAGCCGACCGGCCAGGCGCACGCTCGGGCGCGTCGAATCCCGGCATCCAGGCTGAAGCAGCTGGAGCCGGCCCATGCTTGGAATGCAGAAGGGCCGCCCATGGGCGGCCCTTCTGGTTTGCGGGCGGACCAGCAGCACCTACAAATCGCGCGCCACACGGAACCCGAGGCGGGCGTTGGTGGTGGTGGGCGAGGCCGTCAGGCGGAAGGCCGAGCGCGCCTGGTCGGGCGAGCTCGCCCAGGAACCGCCACGGATCACCCGGCGGTTGCAGCCGGGATTGACCCAGGCGCTGCCGTCGGTCGGAGCGCGCTGGTAATTGTCGTGCCAGCAGTCCTCGACCCACTCCGAGACGTTGCCGGCCATGTCGTGGATGCCGAACCGGTTGGCCTCGTAGCTGCGCACCGGTGCCGGGCCCCAGAAGCCGTCCGAGTAGTTGGGGAAGGCGTTGACCCAGTTGCGGCGCGAGTCGCTGCGATCCCCGTCGCCGGTGAGATTGCCGACCAGCCGGGTCGGGTTGCCCTCGCCCCAGGGGTAGCGGGTCTGGCTGCCAGCACGCAGCACGTACTCGAATTCGGCCTCGGAAGGCAGGCGATAGGCCTTGCCTGTCTCGCGGGAGATCCAGTCCGTGTAGGCCTTGGCGTCGACCCAGGACACATGGATCACCGGCAGGTCGTTGCCCGCCGGACGGCCTGCGTGGTCGCTCTGCCAGGTCACGCCGCTGCGCGAGACCATGCTGCCGCTGCGCTCGTCGTAGATGGTCGAGCTGCCGTTCTGATTGGCGCTGGGCACGTAGCCCGTGGCCTGGATGAAGGCGCGGAACTGGCCGACCGTGGTCTCGGTGCGGGCCAATGCGAAGCCACGGGCAAGGCTGACATTGAAACGTGGCCCCTCGTTGCTTTTGCGCTCGGGTTCGTTTTCAGGCGAGCCCATCTGGAAACTGCCCAGCGGAATCACCACCAGCTCGGGCCCGCTGCCGCCGCCGCGCAGCGGATCGGTGACCGACTGGCCAGGCCGGAGCGACGCGTACGCGCGCGCCGATTCAATGCGGCTGCGCAGGGCCTCGATGCCCTCGATCCCGGCCGAATCCGACTCCAGCTCGGCCAGCGCGCGCTGCGCGGCCTCCAGGTTACCGGCCTCCACCGCGCTGTTGCCCTCGGCCAGCAGCTGGGTGGCGCGCGTCTGGCGCAGCTCCACGATGCGGGTGCTGGCGTCCTGCACCGTGGCCGAGCCGGGCGCGACCCGGCTGGCATCCGCGAGCATGCGCTGGGAATCCTCGAAGTTGCCGGTTTCGGCGGCTTGGGAGGCCTGGCTGAGCAGCTGCGCCTCGATTCGGGCCAGGCCTTCCTGGGCGCCGGTATTGGTCGGGTCGGCACGCAGGATCTGGCGGTAGATTTCGGCGGCGTTGCCGCCCTCGGGGCTGACCAGCTGGCCGGCATCGGCCAGGCGCTGCGCCTCCGCCAGCAGTGCGGCAACCTCGCGGCCGGAGTCCAGCTTGGCGCGCAGGCTGGCGAGCTCGGCGCTGTCGGGCCGGAGCCGGGCGACCACGCCGACGATCCTGCCCGCCTCGTTGAAGCGCGCCTGCGCGAAAGCCTGCTCGCCGCGCAGCAGGAGCTGCTCCACGACGGTATCGATGCCGGCCAGGGCCAGGGCATTGTCGGGTTCGTTCTGCAGCACCGCCGAATACAGCGCGAGGGCGCTGTTCTCGCCCTGGTCGAGACGCCCGGCCGCCACCGCCTGCTCAGCGCGGGCGAGTGCCTCGGTCACGTTGAAGTTCGGCAGTGGGGTGATTTCCGGCGACCACTCGGCGCCCACGGTGGTATCCATCAGCCGCCGACGCGCAGCGGGCGCATCCTCGCGCTCCTCGGCCACGGCCGGTTCCGCAGCGGCCGGCACCGCGGGCGCTGCCTCTTGCTGCTTTCCACATCCTGCGACCAGCAGTGCCGAAAACGCGGCGACTGCCACCCCCCTGTAAACGCGATTTGCCACTCTGCCTCCTCCCCGCCCCTGCGGGAGTGTTTCAATCGGCCCCCGCATCGTTGCGTCAACCCGCTTGAGGACCACTCGCCGCGCGGGACGTGCGTATGGGTCGGCGCCGATGCTGGGGATGAGCCAAGCGGGCTCCGGGACAACACACCCGCAGACCACCCGTGCGCGTCCGCTCGCTGGCGGATCCACGGCGCAACCCCGGATAGTGCGCGGCCGCGGCACGACGGATCGTGATCCAGTTCAAAGCTGGGCCTCGATCTGGGCTATCGTGCGCCCCCGCAGACCATTCGAACAGGATCTCACCCATGCAGTGGATCGCCAACGCCGAAGAGGCGGGCCAGCTCGATGGCTGGCTGCAGGAGCCAGCCATCGCCATGGACACCGAGTTCATGCGCGAGAAAACCTACTACCCGGAGCTCGCCCTCGTGCAGTTGGGCCGCCCTGGCGAGGTGCTACTGCTGGACGCTCCCGCGCTGGGCGCGCACCCCGCCCTGCTGCAGCTGCTGCGCGCACCGACGCTCAAGGTGATGCACAGCGCCAGCGAGGACCTGCAGGCCCTGCTGCATGCCTGCGGCGAGTTGCCGAGGCCCCTGTTCGACACCCAGATCGCGGCAGGGCTGGCCGGCATGGATCCCGGCCTGTCCTACCAGAAGCTGGTGGAGCAGCTCTGCGGAATCCGCCTGGAGAAGGGCGAGACGCGTTCCGACTGGCTGCGCAGGCCGCTCTCGCAGGCGCAGCTCAACTACGCAGCGGACGACGTGCGCTACCTGCTCGATCCGTGGAAGCAACTGCAGGAGCGCCTGCAGTTGCTGGGCCGGCTGGAGTGGCTGCAGGAGGACTGCGATCGCCTGCTGGCGACCGCGGATGCCGAGGACGATCCGCATCCGCATCTCGCGGTCCGTCCGGCCCAGGGCCTGCCGCGCGAGGCGCAGGCACGCCTGCGTCGACTGCTGTTGTGGCGCGCCGAGCGCGCGCGCAGCGGCAACCGCCCACGCAACTGGGTGCTGGATGCGGGCCTGGCGCTCGACCTCGCCCAGCGCGAAGGGCTCGGGCGTGCTGAGTTCGAGGCCCTGCTCGACCGCAACCCCAAGTCGCCCCGAAAGCGCCGTGAGGAACTGTTTCAAGCCCTGCAGGCCCCGCTGTCGGCGGAGGAGTTGGACATCCCGCTGGCGCACCTGCCCGATCCGTCCGAGCGCGAGGCCCTGAAACGCCTGCAGGCGGCGGTGGCCACGCGCGCGGCCGAGCTGCAGATCGCGGATGGCGTGCTCGCCTCGCGCAAACATCTGGAGACCCTGCTGCGCGAGGGCCGCTGGAGCCGCGTGCTGCAGGGCTGGCGACGCGTGCTGCTGGCCGAAGCCCTGCTGCCGCTGCTGCCTCCCCCCCAGAGAGCGGCCGCGGAGGCACAGGGCTGATCGGCCTTGGGCCCTTGGCAGCCTGCGGAGCCACGGCTATCATGGAGGCTTCGTGGGGCGGTAGCTCAGCTGGGAGAGCGCTGCGTTCGCAATGCAGAGGTCGGGAGTTCGATCCTCCTCCGCTCCACCACCGTTCAAGCAAGAGCCGGCCCGCAAGGCCGGTTTTTTGTTGCCTGGAGTTTGGTGCTCCCTTGCCGTTGCAGACGTGTCGCGAGTGCCCATTCTCGCACCCCGCCGCGTGGCCGTCCGAGCTGCTCACGCCTTCAGCGCGCACGCGGCAGTCTACTCGCCCCACGCAAGTGCCGCGGTCTTCCGTGCCGTGCCTGGCCTGCCGCCATCGGAAACGGTCGACTCCGACACCGGTTCTAGCCCACTATTTCCAGCCGCCATTCGGCTCGAGGTCAGACCCATGAACACGAACGCGTCCAGTCGGACAGCGCTGTGCGGATTCATCTCTGGCGCGCTGGCCTACCTGATCTTCCATCAGGGCAGCTTCTGGGCGCTGAGCCAGGCGGGCGTTCTCCAGGTCAGCACCTGGTCGATGGCGCCGACCCAGCCACTGGGGGTTCCGCTGGTCTTGTCGGCCATGTTCTGGACCGGGCTCTGGGGGATGCTTGGCGCTTTCACGGTCACCCGCTTGCCCCTGCCACGCTGGCTGGGCTGGATGCTGTTTGCCACGGTCGTCGTGACGCTGGTCAACTGGTTCATCGTGCTGCCGCTCAAGGGCATCCCGGTGGGTGGGGGCTTCCGGTGGCCGGGCGTGGTGCTGGCGCCGCTGGTCTACAGCGTCTGGGGGCTCGGCATGTGGCTGGTCTACCGCGCCCTTCAGAAACCGCTGGGGGCTTCGCCCTCGCCTGCGCGCTGAAGGCGCACCACCTGCCTGCCGCGCATGCCGTGGGACGCGGCGTCCCGCGCGTGACGCGCACTCCGTGTACACCGCACTCGCGATGTTCTTCCATGTTCGAGACCCGGGAGCGATGGCAGGCCGCGACGTTTCAAGCCTGGGGTTCGAAACCACCGCGTTGGGCGGTCACTATCGTGGGCTGGTAGCCACGACGAAGGTGGATGGCGCCCCCGGCGCGATTCGAACGCACGACCTTCCCCTTAGGAGGGGGACGCTCTATCCAGCTGAGCTACGGGGGCACTGCGCCGTATTGTGCCATGCCAGACTCGGAGTAGAGCTGGCCGCCGAGTCACCCGGCAACTGCGCCCATGAACGATCTGTCGCAATGACGCGCCTCTCTACGTATGTCTCAGGATGAATCGCCAACCGCAAACCCCGGGGGGTTCCATGCGCATCATCCAACGCGGCATTGTTCTGCTGTTCCTTCTGACTTCCTCCGCGCTGGTTTCCGCAGACGTAGAGCGCTGGCTTGTCTTCGAACAGAGGGCCGAGCTTCTGATCGAGCAGGCCGCCCAACGGGTCGGGCCTGACCGCCTGCGGTTCGGGACGGCATCCGCCAGTGAGGGTGAAGCAACCGCCAAGTCGACACAGGAGTTGAGCGAGCTCCTTGGCCGAATCAGCGAACTCGAGTTCCGCGTTGAGCAGGGCGAGCTGAGACTGCAGCCTGCAACGCTCGATCGCCTGAGGCTGGCGCGCTTGGCGATCGAGGCCGAGCCCTTCCACGTGCCGGTCGGCAAGGCGCTCGCGAAGTCGCTGACGGGGCTGTCGGGAACGGTCCGACGCGCGAGTGACTCCGTGCCCCTGCAGGGTGTCACCGTGCAGGCCATTGACTTTACCTGGGGTTCGCCTCCTTCGGGCACCGGCATCGTCGCGAGCACGGTGACGGACGCCAGCGGCGGCTATCAGCTCAGCCTGCCTCCCGGCACCTACCTTCTGCGCGCGCGACCGTTTTCCGGGGTGACGCCACTGGGGACCGCGGGCTACCGCCCGCAGGCCTGGCCGAATCTGCCCTGCGACGACGGACTGACCTGCGACAGCACCGTGGGTGCCCCGGTTGTCATCGCGGCGGGCTCACCGGCGACCGGCATCGACTTCGCGCTACAGCCTGCGGGCGGCATCGCGGGCAGTGTGCAGCGTGCCTCGGACATGACAGCGCTGCAGAACATCGAGGTCCAGGCGCTGTCCGAGGACGGACTCACGGGCGCGTTTGCGCAGACAGATGCTGGCGGCGCGTTCCAGTTCATCGGCTTGGCGCCAGGCCGTTATCGGGTCTTCACGCGCTCGGCAGCGGCGGACATTCCGGGCCTGATGAACGAGTTGTTCGGCAACCGACCGTGCAGCCGTCCCACTGGCGGATCCACGGACTGTCAGTTTCTCCCCCCCGACTGGATCACCGTGACTGCGGACGCGATCCAGACGGGATACGTCCTTTCGCTGGACGGAAGCCCGAGCTCCATCGCGGGAATCGTACAGGACGATCTCGGCGCCCCGTTGGCAGGCGCATCGGTTCAGCTTTACTCAGACGACCGCTATGCATTCTTCAGCGCCGTTTCCGACGCCAGCGGCAGTTTCCGCTTCGATCAGCTGCGACCAGGCACCTACCGCATCTTCGGCTCTCGTCGGTCCGAAAACGCCAACACCCACGTGGCCACGTTCTGGCCGGACATCGCCTGCGCAGGAGGCTGCACTCCGGCCGATGGCGCCGCCGTGGCGGTGGGCACCGGGTCCAACGTCATTCTTCCGCAGCCATTAGTGCTGGAGCGCGGTAGCACCATCCAGGGCCAGATCCGCGACCCAGGAACGCTCGCGCCTATCGCAGGGATCGATGTCTTCGCCACCAGCGACGTCTCCGGCGCAGGCGCGGTCACCGATGCCGGGGGTAACTTCGTGATTCGGGGCTTGCAGCCCGGCACCTACTACGTCTACGTGACCGGCGGCAGCACGTTCTCCACCTTGAACTACGTCACCACGTACAACGGTGGCGCCACCTGCCCTCGACTTTTCTGTGGACAACTTGGAACACCCGTCAACCTGGAGGCGACGGGCCCCGGCGCCACAGTCACGGTGAACATTGAACCCGCCGTAGGCGGGCAGGTCTCCGGCGTGATCACCGACGCGCTGACCGGTCTCCCTGTCCAGCGCAATCGCGCGCGCCTCGAGGTCTTCGAGCCGGCGACGGGGCTGACCGTCAAGCAGCCGTTCCAGGCTGACTGCACGCCACCCACCGAGCTCAGTCCCTCCACCTGCAGCTACACAGGGCGTGGTTTTGCGCCCGGCGCTTACCGAGGCGTCTTCGCGAGTTCATCGGCCTCGGGGTGGATCGACACGGCGTTTGGCGGAACGCCGTGCCCTCGCGGCGGATGTGACCTCGCCCCGCTGCCACCGCTTTTCATCACCGCGGGCGCGACCCTGACGGGCATCAATGGCACCCTTGCCCGCGGCCAGCGCATCAGCGGCCGCGTCACTGACGCCAGCGCCGTCGACGGAGCGCTTGACTGTGGCGCCTGGAGCCCGGTGAGCGACAACGGTTGCACGAGCGTTGCCTTCAACACCACGCTCGACAACTACGCCGCTTTTGGCCAGGTCGACCGCGCCGGCAACTACTCAACCAGGACAGGCTTCGTCCCCGGCACCACGCTCTACGGAGCCACCTTCCTGCTGCGCAACAACGCTACGTTCGGCGGTGGCTACGTGGATCAAGCCTACGACGGCCTCGCCTGCCCCTTCGGTAGCTGCGGCATCGCCACGGGCACTGGCATCACGGTCGGTGCGGCTGGCACCAGCGGTATCGATTTCGCGCTGCAGCGCGGCGCCTCCCTGGCGGGCCAAGTGACGCGTGCAGCGGGTGGACAGCCCATCGTCGGCGTGGAGGTGCGCGCGTTCACCTCCGCCGGGCGCTTGGCGGGCGTGGGGCGCACATCGGGCAGCGGTGAATGGCGCATCAGCGGGCTATCGCCAGGCAGCTATTTCGTTTCCACGTCCAACAACCAGGGCTTTCTCAACGAGGTCTACAACAACCTGCCCTGCGAGCCCTTCTGCAACCCGGTTGGGGGTTCGCCCATCGCGGTGGCGGGCTCAGGCGTGATAAGCGGCATCGACTTCGCACTCGAAGCCGCGGCTTCGATCAGTGGCCTGGTCCGGTTGGGCGCAGTCCCCCAGGCGAATGTGCGCGTGGAACTGTATGGCGCGGTCGGAAACCTGGTGCGCACGACGACCAGCAGCGGATCTGGCGCCTATAGCTTCGCGGGGCTTGCAGCCGGCCGTTTTTACGTCAGGACACGTGACGATGCGGGTCGGGCCGATGCGCTCTGGAATGGACTGCCCTGCCTGGGCTCGGCCTGCAACGTCCGTGGCGGCAATCCGATCGATCTGGCCGCAGGCGCTTCCAGCGCGGGGGTCGACCTCGTGCTCTCGAACCCTGCGTCGATCTCGGGCAGGGTCACACGCCTGCCCTCCTCCGATCCTCTGTCCGGGGTCAGGATCGAGTTGCTCGCCCCCACTGGAGCGGTTGCGCTCACCACCACTTCTGACATCAACGGCGACTACAGCTTCACTGGCCTGCCCGCGGGCAACTACCGGCTGGTCACGCGCAACACCCCCGGGCTGATCGATGTGGCTTGGCCGTCGGCACCCTGCCCTGCGGCCTGCAACGGACTCAACGGAAGCACCATCAACGTTGCCGCAGGTGCGGCGGCGACCGGTCGCAACTTTACGCTCGACCCGGGCGGTTCGATCAGCGGTTCGGTGCGCTCCATGGCGCCGATCGCACCACTCGCTGGCGTCGCACTGCAGGTCTACAACTCCGGCGGCATCCCGGTGGCGCAGGTGCTCAGCAATGCGTCGGGCAACTACGAGGTGCCCGCGCTGCCCAGCGGAAACTTCGTGATCCGCACCCAGCAAAGTCTGGGTTTCAGCGACGTGCTCTTCAACAGTCTGCCCTGCGTTGGCTACTGCGATCTGCTCAGCGGGACTCCGGTACCGGTCCTGAGTGGTTCCGATACAGGTCTGGTCGACTTCAGCCTCTCTGGCGGGCTCTCGATCAGCGGGCGGGTTCGCGATTCCGCAACGGCGGCCGGGATCGCGCTCGCCCGCGTGACGGCGTTCGATGTCGGCGGGTTCGCGGCCGGTAGTGCCCAGGCGGACGCTTCCGGCAACTACACGATCTCGGGACTGCGTCCAGGTACCTATCGGCTCCGCACGACCAACCTGTCCGGCTACGTCAATCAGATCTGGAACGGCACCAGCTGCTCGCCAACACCTTGCCTGATCGCTGCGGGGACGCCGCTAGCACTGGCAGCGAACACAGGTGGCATCGACTTCAACTTGAGTCGCGGAAGCAGCATTTCCGGCACTGCGACCGACACCTTCAACAATCCGCTCCCCACGGGCACGGCCCTCCTTTTCGATGCGACTGGTGCCGAAATCACTTCGGTTCCGGTCACCAACGGCGTATGGGAGTTCTCCGGCCTGGCCAACGGCACCTACTTCGTGCTGATCCGGAATGCGTCCGGGCTGATCGATCAGCTGTACGACAGCATTCCCTGTCCCGCTGGCGCCTGCAGTATCGCTGCCATCGGAACGCCGATCGTGCTGTCGGGCGCGGCGGCCGCCAAGGGCTCGGTGGCCGGCGGCGCTGCCGACATCGACCTGCAGCTGCCACCCGGCCAGACCCTCTCCGGCACCGTGCGCGATGCGTCCACCAACGCTCCTTTGCCGGGGGTGACCGTCTTCTTCTTCAATTCGGCGGGCGTGGAAGTTGGACAGGCCACTACCAACGCGCTCGGCCAGTACGTCAGCGAGGGCGGACTTGCGCCGGGCAGTTACCGGGCCGCCACCGCGAATGGCCAGCGCCGAGGCGCGGGCGACGGTTACATCAACCGCCTTTTCAGTGGACAGAACTGCCTGCTCAGCTGCGACTTCGCTGCTGGGACCGAGATCGGCGTTGGGTCGGCCCCCGTGTCCGGCATCGACTTCAGCCTGACTCGCGCGGGCCCTGGCATGACCGGCACCGTGCGCGACCAGATGGGCAACCCCTTGGCGCTGATAAGGATCCAGGTGTTTGATGCCAATGGCATGCTGGCGGGTGTGGCGCAGACTAACTCCGTCGGCGCCTACCGGCTGGACGGCCTGCCAGAGGGGAGCTACTTCGCCCGCACATCCAATGATTTCGGCTTCGAAGACCGGTTGTTCGGCGGCGCCGTATGCGGCGTGGGATGCGATCCGTTGTCCGGACTGCCCATCAGCGTAAGCGGCACAAGCCAAGTGCAGAACGTGGACTTCACGCTCGGCTTGCCAGCGGCGCTCTTCTCCGACGGATTCGAACAGGCGCCCTGAGGACGACAAACTGGCCACCCTCTTCCCGGCCACGGCTGGCCGGGCGGAGGAGCCCAGCTTGCCGCAGCCCCCCACGCCTGAGCCGGGGTCCGACAGCCGTGAGCCGGGATGGATACGGCGACGAGGTCGCGAACGCCCCAAGTCGCCCTCGGGTTCCGGAAAGTTGCGCTAGGACGCTCGCCCGGAGGCGGCTGAACCCTGCCCATTGCCTGACCGCGACGGTGCAATGCTGCCGATCACATCTGCGTTTAGAATTGGGGGACGCGCGCCTCGGCGCCGCATCTCTATCCGCTCTCTGCAGGACATCCCATGACCGCATCCCTCCTCCAGGCCCTGGGCCTGGCGTCGACCAATTCCGGCACCTACCTCGGCCAGGGCGAGTGGGCCAGCACCACTGATGCCGGCACGCTGGAATCCGTCAACCCCGGCAACAACGAAGTGATCGCCCGCGTGCACGCCAGCTCAGCAGCGGACTATGCGCTGATGATGGAGCGCGCTGCCGAAGTGGCCAAGGCCTGGCGCAGCGTGCCCGCGCCGCGGCGAGGCGAAGCGATCCGGCTCTGCGGCGAGGCCCTGCGCCGCCACAAGGACGCGCTGGGCACCCTCGTGGCCCTTGAGATGGGCAAGATCAAGGCCGAGGGCGACGGCGAGGTGCAGGAGATGATCGACATCGCCGACTTCGCGGTCGGGCAGTCGCGCATGCTCTACGGCCTGACCATGCACTCCGAGCGCCCCGGCCATCGGATGTACGAGCAGTGGCACCCGCTGGGCATCGTCGGCGTGATCAGCGCCTTCAACTTCCCGGTCGCGGTCTGGGCCTGGAACAGCTTCATCGCCGCGGTCTGCGGCAACGTTACCGTGTGGAAGCCCTCGCCGCGCACGCCGCTGACGGCGATCGCTTCGATGAAGATCTGCAATGAAGCCCTGCGCGCCGGCGGCTTTCCGGACATCTTCTTCCTGTTCAACGATGCCGGCACCGAGCTCGCGGAGCGCTTCGTCGACGACCGCCGCATCGGCCTGGTCAGCTTCACCGGCTCGACCCGGGTCGGCCGCATCGTCGGCGAGCGGGTGGCGCGTCGGATGGGGCGCTCGCTGCTGGAGCTGGGCGGCAACAACGCGATCATCGTCGACGACTCCGCCGACCTGAAGCTCGCGATCCCCGCCATCGTGTTCGGCGCGGTCGGCACCGCCGGCCAGCGCTGCACCACCACCCGCCGCCTGTTCGTGCATGAATCGATCTTCGACGATGTGCTGGCGCGGGTGGTGGCGGCCTACCAGCAGGTTGAGAAGAAGATCGGCGATCCGACCGATCCGGCCACCCTGATGGGCCCGCTGAACTCGCCGCAGGCGGTCGAGGCCTACCTTGCGGCGATCGAGACCGCCAAGGCCGCCGGGGGCCAGGTCCGCACCGGTGGCGCCCGGGTCGACCGTCCCGGCAACTTCGTGCTGCCCACCGTGATCACGGGTGTCGGCAACGACGCCGCCGTGGTGCAGGAGGAGACTTTTGCGCCCATTCTGTACGCGATCCCCTTCAAGACTTTGGACGAAGCGATTGCCCTGCAGAACGGCGTGCCCCAGGGCCTCTCGTCCGCGATCTTCACCGAGCGGGTCAAGGCGGCCGAGCAGTTCCTGTCGGCGGCGGGCTCGGACTGCGGCATCGCCAACGTCAACATCGGCACCTCGGGCGCCGAGATCGGTGGTGCCTTCGGCGGCGAGAAGGACACCGGCGGCGGTCGCGAGTCCGGCTCCGACGCGTGGAAGGCCTACATGCGCCGCCAGACCAATACGATCAACTACTCGGATGCCCTACCTCTGGCACAGGGCATCCGCTTCGATCTATAAGCAAAGTCGCAGGCTGGCGGGGTTCGCCCCGCCAGCGTTCCGGCCTGCGGCATTGCAATGGCCGTGGGACATCCACTCCTCGATGCTCTCCTTGGGCGCGCCCGATTTCGACCCACGATCTCGACCCCGGTTTCCCCCAACGTTCGCGCAGCCCAAGGCCCCCCATGTATACCTTCGCCCGTCCCTTCCTGATGCTGATGGACGCCGAGCGCGCCCACGACCTCGCGCTGTCGGGCTTGTCGGCGATGTACCGGCTGGGCCTCAACCCGCTGGTGGCCCAGCGCAGCAAACCGCTGCCCATGAAGCTGTGGGACATCGAGTTTCCCAACCCGGTCGGGCTGGCCGCGGGCCTGGACAAGAACGGCGAGCACATCGATGCCCTGGGAGCCCTCGGTTTCGGCTATCTGGAGATCGGCACCACCACGCCGCGGCCGCAGGCAGGCAACCCCAAGCCGCGCATGTTCCGCCTGCCGCGGCACGCAGCGGTGATCAACCGCATGGGCTTCAACAACGAGGGCGTGAACGCGCTGCTCGCGAACGTCGAGCGCAGCCGCTACCGCGGCGTGCTCGGCATCAACATCGGCAAGAACAAGGACACGCCCAACGAGCGGGCCTTCGAGGACTACCTGTACTGCCTGGAGCGCGTGTTTCCGGTGGCCAGCTACGTCACGGTGAACATCTCCTCGCCGAACACCGCGGGCCTGCGCGACCTGCAGAGCGCGGATGAGCTGCACCGGCTGCTGGGCCAGCTGCGTGAGGCGCAGGAGCGACTGGCGGCCAAGCACCGCCGCCGCACTCCTGTCCTGGTCAAGGTCGCGCCCGACCTCAGTGACCAGCAGATCGAGCGGATGGGCCTGGTGCTTGCCGCGGCGAGGGTGGACGGCGTGATCGCCACCAACACCACGATCGACCGCCTGCCCGTGCAGGGCCACCCGAAAGCCGAGGAAGCCGGTGGCCTGTCCGGTCGGCCTCTTTACGGACGCAGTACCTGGGTGCTGAGGCATCTGCGTTCGCACCTGCCGGACTCGATCCCGATCATTGGCGTGGGCGGCATCCATACCGGCGCCGACGCGGTCGGAAAGATCACCGCGGGCGCCGCCCTGGTGCAGCTCTACACCGGTTTCGTCTACCGAGGCCCCGTGCTGATCCGCCAGTGCGTCGAAGCGATTCGCCGGCGTCGCGAGCAGCCCGTGCGCGGCATGGCCCGATGAGGCGAGGCGGCCGGGAATGGGCATGGGCTTGAGCCCGCCCTGGCAGGCCGATGTCGACCTGCGCCATCTCAACAGCTTCGGCGTGGCTGCGCGCGCCGGGTGGTTCGCCCGCTGCACGGACATGGAGCAGCTGCGAGAGGCCCTGCAGCGCTGCCCTGCCCCACCGCTGGTGCTGGGTGGTGGGAGCAATCTCCTGCTTGCGGCGGATCCGGAGATGCCGGTGCTTCAGCCGGACCTGCGCGGCATTCGCGTCGATGACCTCGACTCCAATCGGGTACAGGTCAGCGTCGCCGCCGGCGAGCCCTGGGATGCGCTTGTCCAGCACTGCTGCGATGCTGGCCTGTGGGGCCTGGAGAACCTCGCACTGATCCCCGGCACGGCCGGAGCGGCGCCAGTCCAGAACATCGGCGCCTACGGCGTGGAACTGGCCGAGCATCTGCGCTGGGTGGAGGCCATCGAGCTGCGCGGAGGCGCCAGCCACCGCCTGCCCGCCAGTGCGCTCGGCTTCGGCTACCGCGACAGCCGCTTCAAGCGTGAACCCGGGGTGTGGCTGATCACCCGGATCGGCCTGGAGCTGCGGCGCGAGGGCAGCCCACGGCTGGACTACGCCGGCGTGGCGGATGCCCTGCAGGCCGCGGGCGCCGAGCTGGCGGCACTGCGCCCCGGCGATGTGGCGGAGGCGGTGCGCGCCCTTCGCCGCAGCAAGCTGCCGGATCCGGCCGTGCTGGGCAATGCCGGAAGCTTCTTCAAGAACCCGGAGGTCGACAGCACGATCGCGGCGGCCCTGCGCGCGCGCTGGCCACAGCTGCCGGTGTTCCCGGCCGGGCGGGCGGGACGCAGCAAGCTGTCTGCGGCCTGGCTGATCGAGGCGGCCGGCATGAAGGGCCTACGCCGCGGCGACGCCGGTGTGTCGGCCAACCATGCCCTGGTGCTGGTCAACCACGGCGCGGCGACCGGCGCCGCAGTGCTGGGGCTGGCGCGCGAAGTCGCAGCCGCCGTGCGGGCGCGGTTCGACATCGCGCTGGAACCCGAGCCGATCATCGTGGGCGCCCGATTCCAGGAGGCCGCGTGAGCGAGGACGCTGGCCGCACCGTCTGGCGCGCGGTGCTGCTGATGCTGGCCAGTGCGGTGATGTTCGGCTGCATGGCCGTGGTGATCCGGCTCGCCTCCGAGCAGCTGCATCCGTTCGAGATCGCATTCTTCCGCAACCTGTTCGGCCTGCTGTTCGCCCTGCCATTGCTGCTGCGGCATGGGCCGGGCCTGCTGCGTACCGCCAAGCTGCCGCTTTATCTGTTCCGCTCGGTGATCGGCATCGTTTCGATGCTGTGCGGCTTCTGGGCGATCGTGAACCTGCCCCTGGCGCAGGCGGTGTCCCTGTCCTACTCCACGCCGCTGTTCGTGACCATCGGCGCCGTTCTGGTGCTGGGCGAGGTGGTGCGCGCCCGACGTTGGACCGCGGTGGCGCTGGGCTTCATCGGCGTCGTGCTGATCATCCGACCGGGCGGCGAATTCAGCCCCGGGGTCCTGGTCGCCCTGCTCGCCGCCGCGCTCAGCGCTGCCGTGGCGATCAGCATCAAGTTCCTCGCGCGCACCGAGAAGCCGGACGCCATCGTGCTCTACACCACCCTGCTGTGGGTGCCGCTCTCCCTGCTGCCGGCGCTGTGGGTATGGGAAACACCGCAGGGCATCATCTGGCTGTGGATCGTGCTGGCCGGCCTGTTCGGCACGCTCGGCCATATGTGCTGGGCGCGCGCGCTACGACTGGGTGACGCCTCGATGCTGACCCCGATCAGCTTCCTGCAGGTGCCGCTGGTCGCTGCAGCCGGCTACCTGCTGTTCGACGAAGGGCTGGATATCTGGATCGCGGCCGGTGCCGCCGTGATCTTCGGCGCCAATGCCTACATCGCCCACCGCGAGGCCGTTTTGGCGCGACGCGCGGTGACGGATCCGGACATCGCGGGGGAGCCGCCCGCCGCGCCGCGCTGAAGCGGCCCGACCTACTGCCCGGGCGCGAACAGGAACAGCGCGATCAGCGTGGCGGCCACCGCAGTGGCGGCGAGAATCAGCCAGGCGTAGTTGAACCCGCGCTGGGCTTCATCGGCCGGCGTGGCAACGGGTGTGGCTGCGCGCGCGGCCGCCGCCAGGGCAGCGCCATCCAGCCCGACCTGGGTGATGCCGCGATTGGGCTTGACCGGCGTATGCGGGTCCTCGCGCCGCCCCACACGCAGCCCCGGCGCCTCCAGGACAAAGCGCGCTCCGCCAACGCGCAACTGGTCGCCTGGCAGCAATTCGGCGCTTGCCACGACGTTGCCGTTGACTTCGATCTGTGCGCCCGCCTCGGACAGCACCAGACAGCGGTCGCCCTGCCAGTGCAGGCGCGCGTGCACTGGCAGCACGCCTTCCTCGTCGACCACGATGTCGGCCCGCGAGCTGCGCCCCAGCGAAAGGCTGGGAGCGAAGGGAAAGCTGCGGCCGAAGGCAGCACCCGCCACCGAACGCAACACGATGCGCGGACCGCCATTGCGCGGCGAAGGCCTGGTTTCGGTTGCGGACGCGAACGCCCCCACCAACTGCAGGCGGACCCGGTTCAACATGACCGTGTCGCCGGCCCTCAGCAAGGCAAGGCGCCGGACCGGACGGGCGTTGACGTAGGCCAGCGCGCCTTCGGTCAGGCGCAACAGGATCAGCTTGCGCTCGGGCTGGAGTTCGATCCTTGCGTGGCCCGGTTTGAGACCGGCGCCAGCGAGGCAGATCGTGTCCTCATCGGCGGCACCGATGCTCAGGCTGCCGCGACCGAGTTCTACGCCCGGATGTTCGCCGTTGGGGAATGTGAAGCGCATGGGGCATGCTAACTCGTTGTCAGTCGGCCATCTAGACGCCGAAAGGCCGGCCGGGAGGATTCGCGTCGGCTGCGCAGGCGGCCACCAGGCCGCGCCCGGCAAAACCGCCGGATGCCTGGCCGCGGATCCGGATCCGGATCGAGGCGGCCTTCAAGTCGCCTCCAGCCACGGATGATTTGTTGCCCGCAGTGGACTAGCCTTGTGTGCCCCGCAGCACCGGACTCCCAGGCGATGCCCAGCATCCAGATCAGCCGAACCCACACCAAGACCATGAAGGAAGCCCGCGTCGCCATCGAGCACGTGGCCGAGAAGCTCGCCGAGAAGTTCTCCGTGGATTACGGCTGGGAGGGCAACACCCTGCATTTCGAGCGCATGGGCGTGCACGGCAATATCGCGCTCGGCCGCGGGCGTGTCGACATCGCCGTACAGCTTGGGTTCCTGCTGTCGGCCCTGCGCGGGCCGATCGAGGCCGAGATCCATCGCTACATCGACCGCGAGCTGGGCCCGGAGGAATAGGCCGCAGCCCGGACCTCCGGAGCCCATCGGGCCTGCTCTCAACGCGGCGCGCGGATGCGGATGTCGGCCTCGAAGTCGTAAACGATGCGGGTGGTTTCCGGCCGTCGCTTGCTGCCGGACACCGAGCGGACTTCACGCGGCAGCCCGGTGTCCTGGCACACCGCGATTTCGACGTCGGCATCGTTCCTGATGCCCATGAAGCGGCCGCTCTGGCTGTAGCGGTAGCGCGTGGCGAGGCAGCCTTCGACCGTCTCCTCCGCCACCCGCTCCACGCTCCCCAGGCTGCGCTTGCCCTCCTCCAGCGCTTCCGCGGTGTAGCCCTCCACTTGCCGCGACATGTTGACCGGCGAGCGCATCCACTGGCCGCCGGCCTGGATCCAGGTGCCTTCCGGGAGCATCACCATCTCGCTGTCCGGCGTGCGCATGTGGAAGCTGGACGGAAACTGGACGTCCATCTGGGTGACGTAGGGCCTGCCGCGCACTTCGCTGTGGATATGCATGCGATAGCTGCCCTGCGCCATCGCCTTCTCCCATGCGGCGATCACTTCGGCGCGCGCATCGGCGACAGCCGTGGCTGGCAGGCAGCAGGCAAACGCAAGAAAAAGCAGGGACGCAAGGGCGTTGCGGGTGTTCATCGTGGGCTCCTTTGAGACGGGTGCAAAGCTGGCGATCGATGGCGGCGACGACATCGGGATAGCCGTGCCATGCGGCATCGACACTACGCAAGAGTACGGAGCAGCACGCGGGATCAGGACAGGCTTCGCTGCAGCGCAGGGTGTTGGATCCGCAGTTGCGGGCTAAAATAGCGGGCTTGCCGAACGGCTTCCGCCTTCCGTCCGCTCGGCAACCTTCCCGCCCGGGCGCCCCCGCCCCTACCCGGAGTTTCCCTCCCATGCTGTTCGAAACGCTCTCCAAGACCGGCCACGAGCAGGTCGTGTTCTGCCACAACGCCGATGCCGGCCTCAAGGCGATCATCGCCATCCACAACACCGTGCTGGGCCCGGCCTTGGGCGGCACCCGCATGTGGAACTACGCCAGCGACGAGGAGGCCCTGAACGACGTGCTGCGGCTGTCGCGCGGCATGACTTACAAGGCGGCGGTGTCTGGCCTGAACCTGGGCGGCGGCAAGGCGGTGATCTGGGGCGATCCGAACAAGGACAAGTCCGAGGCCCTGTTCCGTGCCTTCGGCCGATTCGTCAATTCGCTGAACGGTCGCTACATCACCGCCGAGGACGTCGGCATCGACGTCAACGACATGGAATACGTGCTCAAGGAAACCGAGTTCGTCACCGGCGTGCACCAGGTCCACGGCGGCTCTGGAGACCCCTCGCCCTTCACCGCCTACGGCACCCTGCAGGGCCTGATGGCGGCGATGAACGTCAAGCTCGGCCACGAGGAAGTAGGCAAGCTGAGCTACGCCGTGCAGGGCGTGGGCCACGTCGGCATGGAGTTCGTAAAGCTGCTGCGCGAGCGCGGCGCCAAGGTCTTCGTCACCGACATCAACCAGAAGTCGGTGGCACGCGCGGTCGAGGAATTCGGCTGTGAGGCGGTTGGCCTCGACGAGATCTACGACGTTCCGGCGGACGTGTTCTCGCCGACCGCGCTTGGCGGCACCCTGAACGAGAAGACCATCGATCGCATCAAGGCCGGGATCATCTGCGGCGCGGCCAACAACCAGCTGGCCACCGACGCCATCGGCGACGAGCTGCATCGCCGCGGCGTGCTGTATGCGCCGGACTACGCGGTCAACGCCGGCGGCCTGATGAACGTCTCGCTGGAGATCGACGGCTACAACCGCGAGCGTGCGATGCGCATGATGCGCACGATCTACTACAACCTCGGCCGCATCTTCGAGATCAGCGCCCGCGACAACATCCCGACCTACAAGGCCGCGGATCGCATGGCCGAAGAGCGCATCGTCGCCATCGGAAAGGTCAAGCTGCCGCACATGGGCAACTCGGCGCCGCGCTTCCTGGGCCGCATGCGCAACGGCTGACCTCCGCTGCCGTGACGCGGCGAGCATGCACGCTGCTGCATGCTCGCTGCCTTGCCATTCGCCACCGCCACCGCCGCTGCATGCGCGGCATTCCCAGGAGCACCCATGCGAGCCTTTGAACTCGGCGAAGACATCGACAGCCTGCGCGAGGCGGTGGCCCGCTTCGCCGCGGCGGAAATCACCCCGCGCGCCGCCGCGATCGACCACGACAACGCCTTTCCCATGGACCTCTGGCGCAAGCTGGGCGAAATGGGCCTGCTCGGCATCACCCTGCCGGGCGAGTTCGGCGGCGCCGAGATGGGCTACCTCGCCCACCTGGTCGCGATGGAGGAAATCTCGCGCGCCTCGGGCTCGGTCGGCCTGTCCTATGGCGCGCACAGCAATCTCTGCGTGCAGAACCTCTACAACCACGGCACCCCCGAGCAGCGCGAGCGCTTCCTGCCCAAGCTGTGCAGCGGCGAGTTCGTGGGCGCGCTGGCGATGAGCGAGCCGGGCGCCGGATCGGATGTGGTGGGCTCCATGGCCTGCCGTGCCGAGCTGCACGGCGACACCTGGATCGCCAACGGCAACAAGATGTGGATCACCAACGGCCCTGACGCCGACGTGCTTATCGTGTACATGCGCACCGCCGACAAGGCCGAGGGCTCGCGCAGCATCACCGCCTTCCTGGTCGAGAAGGGCATGAAGGGCTTCCGCACCGCGCAGAAGCTGGACAAGCTCGGCATGCGCGGCAGCAACACCTGCGAGCTGGTGTTCGAGGACTGCGAAATCCCGGCGGCCAACGTGCTGGGCGAGGTCAACCACGGCGTGCGCGTGCTGATGTCGGGCCTGAACAGCGAGCGCCTGGTGCTGTCCGGTGGCCCGATCGGGCTGATGCAGGCGGCGATGGATATCGTGCTGCCCTACGTGCGCGAGCGTCGCCAGTTCGATTCGCCGATCGGCCGCTTCGGGATCATGCAGGCCAAGGTTGCCGACATGTACACGGCCCTGCAGTCCTCGCGTGCCTTCGCCTACTCGGTGGCCCGCGAATACGACCGCGGCGTGCGCTCGCGGGTGGACGCGGCGAGCTGTCTGCTGCACGCCTCGGAGGCCGCGGTGAAGGTCACCCTGGAGGCCATCCAGACCTTGGGCGGCAACGGCTACATCAACGAATACCCCACCGGCCGCCTGCTGCGCGACGCCAAGCTCTACGAGATCGGCGCAGGCACCAACGAGATCCGCCGCATGCTGATCGGGCGCGAGCTGTTCGAGGGGAGGTTCTGAAGGGCTGAGATTCGGGATTCGGGATTCGGGATTCGAAAGAGCTTCTAGACAAAGGCCCGCTTGCGCGGGCCTTTGTCGTTTCCGGGGTCGAGCCTTCAGTCGCGCAGCGGTATCGCTTCGGCGGCGGGGTCGTAGTCGCCGACCACGTCGACGCCGGCCGGGATCCGGAAACGGAAGGTATCGGGGTGGAAGTCCGGGTTGCGCTGCCAGCGCGCGAAGGCGATCTCGGTGCGCTGGTCCAGGGCGTCGATGAACTGCATGCTCACCAGTTCGATGCCGTCGAAACCCAGCAGGGCACGACGAATCGGAGCCTCGGGTGCGCGGGCGATCAGCTCGATCCAGTCCAGTCCCTCGCTGCGGCCTCCGTCCTCCACCTGGAACTGGCGGCGACGGTCGATGGGATCGATCAGGGCCAGCAGCGGGTTGTTCTGCTCTTCGTGCAGCTGGCGGCGCACGGTGACCTGTTCGAGGTCGGGGTCGTAGATGAACAGGTGCTCGCCGTCGGCCACGATCAGCTGTGGAAACGGCTCGATGTACTCCCAGCGCAGCTGCCGCGGCACCGCCAGCGCCACTTCGCCGCGGGTGTGCTCGCGGACCAGGCCGTTGGGGTCAAGCACCTGCTGTTCGAAGTCCCCGGCGAGGCCGATCAGGCCACGACCGAAGGCCTCGATGCGGGCTTCGGGGTCCATGGCGGCTGCAGGCAGGCCGACGGCGAGCAGGAGACTGGCGAGAAGTATGCGCATGGGCAGTGCTCACGGTGGGGAGGCGCGCGCAGTCTGCGCAGGCGCGGCTTAATACGCGCCTTACGCAGCCAACGGATACGGGATCAGTCCCGGGGCGGCACCAGCACCGTGCGGTCGCCGTTGTGCTCGGGCGGGCTGACGATGCCGGCGGCCTCCATCGCCTCGATCAGGCGGGCGGCGCGGTTGTAGCCGATCTTGAGCCGCCGCTGCACGCCGGAAATCGAAGCGCGGCGGGTTTCCATCACTACCTGCACGGCCTGATCGTAGAGCGCATCGGCCTCGGGATCGCCGGACTTGAACTCCTCGGGCAGGCCGTTGGCGCCCACCACCACACCATCACCCATCGTCTGGACCTCGTCGAGCACGCCTTCGAGGTAGTCCGGGCCACCGCTGATCTGGCGCAGGTGCTCGACCACGCGATGCACCTCCTCGTCGCTGACGAAGGCGCCGTGCACGCGCTCCGGCATGGCCGTACCCGGCGGCAGGTAGAGCATGTCGCCGTGGCCAAGCAGGGTCTCCGCACCGCTCTGGTCGAGGATGGTGCGGGAGTCGATCTTGGAGCTGACCTGGAAGGCGATCCGGGTCGGCACGTTGGCCTTGATCAGGCCGGTGATCACGTCCACCGAGGGCCGCTGGGTGGCGAGGATCAGGTGGATGCCGGCGGCGCGGGCCTTCTGCGCCAGCCTCGCGATCAGCTCCTCCACCTTCTTGCCGACGATCATCATCATGTCGGCGAACTCGTCGATGATCACGACGAGGTAAGGCAGGGTTTCCAGCGCGCGCGGGGCCTCGCCCAGCTCCGGATTCGGCTTGAACAAGGGGTCCATCAGCGGCTGCCCGGCATCGGCGGCGTCGCGGACCTTCTTGTTGAAGCCGGCCAGGTTGCGCACGCCGACCGCGGCCATCAGCTTGTAGCGCCGCTCCATCTCGGCCACGCACCAGCGCAGGCCGTTGGCGGCCTCCTTCATGTCGGTGACCACCGGCGCCAGCAGGTGCGGGATGCCCTCGTAGACCGAGAGCTCCAGCATCTTGGGGTCGATCATCAGCATGCGCACGTCGTTGGCGCTGGCCTTGTAGAGCAGGCTCAGCACCATCGCGTTCAGGGCCACCGACTTGCCCGAGCCGGTGGTGCCGGCCACCAGCAGGTGCGGCATGCGGCCGAGGTCGACGACGGTGGGGCGGCCGCCGATGTCCTTGCCCAGCGCCAGCGCCAGCGGTGAGCCGAGCTTGTCGTATTCCTTGGAGCGCAGGATCTCCGAGAGGAAGATCGTCTCCCGGTTGGCGTTGGGGATCTCCAGGCCGATCACCGACTTGCCGGGGATCACGTCGACCACGCGCACGGATTTCACCGACAGGCCGCGCGCGATGTCCTTGTCCAACGAGGAGATCTGGCTGCCCTTGATGCCGGGCGCGGGCTCCAGCTCGAAGCGGGTGATCACCGGGCCGGGGTAGACGCCGACCACCTGGGCCTCGATGCGGAAATCCTTGAGCTTGAACTCGATCTGACGCGAGAGGGTCTCCAGCGCCTCGTCCGAGTAGCCCTTGGGCTGCGGCTTGGGATCGTCCAGCAGCGACAGCGGCGGCAGCACGCCGTTTTCGCCCAGCGCTACCGAGAACAGCGGGATCTGCTGCTCGCGCTGGGCGCGGTCGCTGCGTTCCGGCGGCGGCGGCGGCGGCTCGATCCTCACCGGCTCGCGCTTGGCGCGCTTGACCTTGTCCTCGCGGCGCACCTCCTCGCGCTCGGCGCGGGCGGCACGCGCCTCGCGGTAGTCGCCGGCCGCCTGCACCTGCCGCCGGCCACGCTCGGCCAGCCATAGCGCGCCGCGACCGAGGCGATCCATCACCGCCAGCCAGGACAGGCCCGTGGCCAATGTCACCGACATCAGCAGCAGGGCCAGCAGGAACAGGCTGGCCCCGGCCGGGCCAATGCCGCGCACCAGCGAACTGGTGACCAGATGCCCCAACAGCCCGCCCGCCTGCATCGGCAGGCTGCTGCCCAGTCCCGTCCAGTGCAGACCGGCCAGCGCCGCGGCGGCGACGATGAAACCGACCCCGCCAAGCAGGCGCAAGGCCGGAGTCAGTGGGCTGTCGTCCTCGGCGGCACGGCGGCGCAGGGCGACGAACACCAGCGCTGCCGCCATCAGCGGCAGCAGGTGCGCCGCCAGCCCGAAGAAGCTGAGCAGCAAGTCAGAGAACTTCGCACCCGCCAGCCCGCCGAAGTTGCGCACCTCGCCGGTAACCTCACCCACCCGCGACCAACCCGGATCCTGCGGGCTCCAGGTCCACAGGCAGGCGGCCAAGAAGGCGATCACCGGCACCAGCAGCAGGATCAGCACCTCACGCCCGAGGTGGCTGCGGCTGGCGGCGATCACCGGCTTGCGGGGGTCTTCGCGATGACGTGGCACGTGATTCGAAGTTCCTTGAAGAAATGAAGCTTGCACGCTGATTCTACGCGGAAATCCGCCGCGGGCGAGCTCCCGCTCGGGGCCCGCGAGGTGGCGCAGACGAGGACTCTGGGCCGATTCCGCCTTGATCCCCCGACGCGTCGCCTACATCCTTTGTGGGCGCCCGCCGTGCAATCCTACGCGAGCTGTCGGCTGCATCGCCCTGCGAGCCGCCCTGATTCGTCCACCCCAACCGCAATCCGCGCCGCTTGGCGCGGTGGAGATGCTCATGTCCGCACCTGCCCTGCCCACCCGCCATATCCCGATGTTGATCCTGGGCTCCGGCCCGGCCGGCTGGACGGCGGCGGTGTATGCCGCCCGCGCCAACCTGAAGCCGGTGGTGATCACCGGCCTGCAGCAGGGCGGGCAGCTGATGACCACCACCGAGGTCGACAACTGGCCGGGCGACGCCCACGGCCTGCTGGGCCCGGACCTGATGGCGCGCATGCAGGCGCATGCCGAGCGCTTCGAGACCGAGGTCGTGTTCGACCACATCCACGCTGCAGACCTGTCCAAGCGCCCCTTCACCCTGACCGGTGATTCCGGCGTCTACACCTGCGATGCCCTGATCATCGCCACCGGCGCCACCGCCAAGTACCTGGGCCTGCCCTCGGAGGAGGCCTTCAAGGGTCGCGGCGTGTCGGCGTGCGCGACCTGCGACGGGTTCTTCTTCCGCGACCAGGACGTCGCGGTGATCGGCGGCGGCAACACCGCGGTCGAGGAGGCGCTGTACCTCTCCAACATCTGCCGCAAGGTCACCGTGGTGCATCGCCGCGACAAGTTCCGCGCCGAGAAGATCCTGCAGGACAAGCTGTTCGCCAAGGAAAAGGCCGGCAAGGTCGAGATCGTCTGGAACCACGAGGTCGACGAGTTCCTGGGCGACAACACGGGCATCACCGGCCTACGCATCAAGAGCCGCGAGGACGGCAGCACCCGCGAACTGGCGCTGACCGGCGTGTTCGTCGCGATCGGCCACGCCCCAAACACCGGCATCTTCGAAGGCCAGCTGGAGATGAAGAACGGCTACCTGAAGATCCGCAGCGGCATCGAGGGCGGCGCCACCGCGACATCGGTGCCCGGCGTGTTCGCCGCTGGCGACGTCGCCGACCAGGTCTACCGCCAGGCCATCACCTCGGCCGGTTTCGGCTGCATGGCCGCGCTGGACGCGGAGAAGTTCCTGGAGGACGGCCACTGATCCGGCACCGCGACGCGCTCACCGCAGGCTGACGGCGGGTAGCCCAGCCTGCCGCGGCCTTCCCTGCCGCAGACACCCATGGATCTGACGCCGCGCTTCGTCCGCAGTCTTGATGAGGTCGATCCCCTGGCCTGGGACGGCTTGCGCGCGGACGATGACCCCTTCAGCGCGTACGCCTTCCTGGCCGGGCTGGAGGCCCAGGGCTGCATCGATCCCGCCCTGGGCTGGACCCCGAACCACCTGCTGCTTGAGGACAGCGAGGGCCGACTGCAGGCAGCCGCGCCGGCTTATCTCAAGACCAACTCGCACGGCGAGTTCGTGTTCGACCACGCCTGGGCTCGCGCCTACTTGCGCGCCGGCCTGCCCTACTACCCCAAGCTGCTGGTCGGGGTGCCCTACTCCCCGGTTACCGGGCCGCGGCTGCTGTGCACAGGCGATCCGGGCTTGCGTCGCGCCCTGCGCGAGGCCATCGAGGGCTTCACGGCACGCCACGGGCTGTCCGGCGCCCATATCAACTTCCACCGCACCGAAGACAGCCCGGGTGGCGACTGGCTGTCGCGGTACGACCTGCAGTTCCATTGGCATAACCGTGGCTACCGCGATTTCGCCGACTTCCTCGACGGCTTCCTGTCGAAAAAGCGCAAGAACCTGCGCCAGGAGCGCGCCCAGGTCGCGCGCACCGGCGTTCAGCTGCGCCGGATCGGTGGCGATGTGGCCACCGAGGACGAGATAGACGCTGCCCATGCGCTCTACTGCCGGACCTTCGAGGACAAGGGTAACCACCCGGCGCTCAGCCTCGGCTTCTTCCGCCATCTGGCACGCTGCCTGGGCCCCGGCCTGCTGCTGGTGCTGGCCGAGCGCGCCGGCAGGCTGATCGCCGGGGCCGTGTGCCTGCGCTCCAAGGACACCCTGTACGGGCGCTATTGGGGCTGCTTCGAGGAGGTGCCGGGCCTGCACTTCGAGGCCTGCTACTACCAGGGCATCGAATACTGCATCGAGCAGGGCCTGGCCCGGTTCGAACCCGGCGCACAGGGCGAGCACAAGCTGGCGCGGGGCTTCCTGCCGGTGCCCACGCGCAGCAGCCACTACCTGCCGATGCCGGCCTTCCGCGAGGCCGTGGCGAACGCGCTGGACGAGGAGCTGCGTTGGCTGCGAGGCTATCGGGCCGCCCTGCTGGCCCACGCCCCGTTCCGCGGCGAGGTGCTCGCCGCCGAATTGGAGCGCCTGCCTGAGCTGCCAGCGAACCTGCACGACACGGCCTGTCCCTCGAGCCCATGAGCCTGCGCCTGCCCGAACTGGGCCCCCTGCCGGATGCGCCGTTCCCGCCGCCCGGGCGCGCCCTGCGTGAGCCCAACGGCCTGCTGGCCTGGGGCGGCGGGCTGGAGCCCGCGCGCCTGCTGCGGGCCTATGCCCGGGGCATCTTCCCCTGGTTCTCGGCCGGCGAACCGCCGCTGTGGTGGTGCCCGGACCCGCGCATGGTGCTCGACCCCGCCCAGCTCAAGCTTGGCAGCCGCGACCGCAGGCGCCTGCGCGCCCTGCCCTGGCGGGTGCGCGCCGACCATGACTTCGAGGCCGTGATCGACCGTTGCGCACAGCTGCCGCGCGCGGGCCAGCGCGGAACCTGGATCCTGCCGTCAATCCGTCGCGCCTACGTCGAACTGCATCGGCAGGGGCACGCCCACTCGATCGAGGTCATCGACGCCGAGGGCCGGCTGGTGGGCGGGCTCTATGGCCTGGCGCTCGGGCGTGCGTTCTTCGGGGAATCGATGTTCAGCGCGGAAAGCGGCGGCTCCAAGCTGGCCTTGGCGGGACTGTGCCGGCGCATGCAGGAATGGGGCATGCCCCTGCTGGACGGCCAGGTCGAGTCGCCACACCTGGCGCGGATCGGATTCAGGCCCGTGGGCCGAGACGCTTTCCTCGCGCAGCTGGAGGCACTGGTGGCGGCCCCGGAAGACGCTTTGGGGCTCTGGAACTCGGCGTTCGGGGAGCTCGCCGCCGACGAACTGCTGCGGAGCGATCGCCCCGCAACGCAGCCGCAGGGTTCCTGACAAGCGGCCGAGCTTCACCCCGCCTGCTCCGCATGGCATACTGGGCGCTTATGTCGCGGCTTCGGGCCGCCCCAACACGATGGAAACGCATGTCCAAAGACGACTCGATCGAGATGGAAGGCACGGTTCTCGAAACCCTGCCCAACACCGTGTTCCGCGTGAAGCTCGAGAACGGCCACGTGGTCACCGCACACATCTCGGGTCGCATGCGCAAGAACTACATCCGCATCCTGACCGGTGACAAGGTCAAGGTGGAGATGACGCCCTACGATCTCACCAAGGGCCGCATCACCTACCGGATGAAGTAAGCGTAAAACAACAAACCCGCCGCCCGTGAGGGCGGCGGGTTTTTCGTGGGCGCTCCAATCAGCTGCCGGCGCCCATCTCGAAGCCATCCGCGAACAGGGCGTCGGACGGGACGGCGGGCGCCAGCACGCCTGGCGCATCCAGGTGCGGTACCCCGCCCGGCTCGGCGATACCCAACCGAGCCGTGCCGCTTTCGGGCGCGGTCGATGTCACGAACGAGAATCGGAACAGCACACCCCAGTTCAGCGGATTGACCGGAGCAGTGCTCGACCCGGCCGCTTCCCAGATCAGGCGATCGCCCTCGCGGCGCGGCGCCCAGTCGTTGCCCGCGTCGGTATCGCCGTCGCCGAACTCGATGCTCGTTACCGTGGCGGACGCCGGCAGCGGCACCTCGAAGCGGTTGAAGCCGTTGTTGCGAATGACCCTCAGGTTGGGCTCGGCGCCTTCCGTCACCGCGCGGCTGAAGTCGAGGTTCATCACCGCATAGTCATAGCGGAACGAGCCGCCGCCAAGGTCGACGACCTTCACCGCCACCCGGCTCTCGCCCTCGGGGCTCAGGATGCGCGCACTGGCCTGGTTGAGCGGCGCGCCGGTCAGCGGCACCCAGCGGTCGATGGCGGGGCCAAGGCGAAGCGGGGAGCTGTTGGTGACAGGCCAGGTCGTGCTGCCCCCGGTGAAGCTCACCGGCCGCGTCTGCATGGTGTTGAGGATGTCCACATCGTCGCGGACGATGTACCAGGCCTCGGCGAGATAGCTGGCGCCAGCGTTCTGCGCAGGGTCGATGCGCGCCGTCGGGACCTGCATGCGGAAGGCCCAAGTGCTGCAGTTCGCAATTCCCGGCAGGTTGACACACGGTGGTGATCCGTCGTCTATCGCCCCGTTGCAGTCACGGTCGTACACCGAACCACAGCGCCCCCACTGGCCGGTGGCGGGAATGATCTCCTCGCGCGGCCCCAGATCCCCGATGGCGTCGTTGTTGCCAACGCCGTAAACATCGATACATCCTGGGCCAAGGATATGGCCGGCAGAGTACGGACATCCAACATTGATAGTGAGAAACGCATGCTTGACGCCTGACCTGCCTATCTGCTCTATCCGGCCGTGTGGGTCGATGCGATAGAGGTTCCAGATCAGGTATGGATGCTGGTCATTGGAATGTGGCTGAGAATTCGCTGTGAACTTTCGATACCAAGGAACGTCGGCTGCGTAGCGCACTTGACTTGTTCCCATCGGATCGCCTGGGACGGTGGGCTGTATCGGGCTCGTCGGATTTCCTTCGTTTGCGACCCCAACGCCAACATTGTTCCGAAGTGTTGCACTGGGAGTGAACACCACGAGGCCAGCACCGGGATTCTGCCGGGTGTACTGCAACTCGAAGCTCTCGGTGAACACGTCCACCTCGAAGATACCGCCGTTCGGAGCAGGCATGCCGTGCCAGCGCGTACTACTGGCTTTGGCTTCAGCGACCACCGCGCCCGGCGTGGCGATTCGAGACCGCATCTGCAGGCCAGCCACCACCCAGCCCGCGACCTCGGGCATGCCCACGTGCTGGGCAAGCCGCTGCGAAACGCGAAGATCCATCGCGCGCACCACGAGCTGCGGGTCGCGTCCGCCGTCCAGCTTGTACATCAGCTTGTCGATGTAGAACCAGGCGATTCCGTCGTTGCCCACCAGTTCGAGTTCGAAGGGCTGACCGGGACGCGGGCGCAGCTGGAAGTCGCGAAGATCCAGCGCACCGTGCTTGCCCTGGATTTCGAAGCCGCCGCTCGCCTGCAGGCGCCCACCGGCGAAGCCGACGAAATCGGCGCTGTTGCGAACCTTCGTCTCGAGCCCGGCCGCTTCGCGCAGCGCCAATCGTTCGATGTGCGGCTCGCCCAGGTCGGGGAGACGCTTCAGGGCCGTGCCCACCTGCAGCCCCATGTCCTGCATCAGGTCGCGGTTCCAGATGAACTCGATCTCGCCACCCCACACCGTCCATTGCTCGGTGGCTATATCCCGCTCAAGCGCAGCTTGGCTTGGTCCGGCATCGGCCGCGAATGTGAACTGCGTCCCCGCCATGCCGACCAGAATCGCTGCCGCGAGGGCCTTGTTGCTTCCAGCTTTCATTCCTATTCCCCGTGGTGTTGCCCCCGAAGGCGCAACGATCAATCCGCCTTGATGCTGGCGATGTGATCCGCTTCACATGACTAAAGATTGACGCTGCCAGCGTCCAGCAAAACCGGCGGCGAACGCCCATAGGCCGGGTTGGACCACAGCTCGTAGACGTAGGCGCCTCGGCTTCGATGCTGCGGGCCCACCGAGAACGGCCGCCCCGGCCCGCCCTCGCACATGAGGTTCTCCCCCGGGAAACCCCTCTCCACGGCCTGATCGCGAAGGAACTCGATGTATTCCTTGCTGGCGATCTGGAACTGCAGGCGAGCGTGCACGCTCAATGCGCCGCTCCCCGCGGGCACGGCGGCCGTGTACTGGGCGATGTCGTAGTTGCGCAGTCGACGCGAACCGGGCAATTCAGGCGGATAGACGGCCCCGACGGGGGCAACTTCGATATCGTCACCGCCGGTGAAGCCCAGTGGTGGGATCCGGTTGTCCTTGGCCACGCAGTTGTTCAGCACGAAGTGGAAGGCCGCGCGTCCCTTCGAATCCGCGGTCCGGCAGGTCGAGGTCACGGAATCCCAGATGCCCTGCTTGACCTCGTAAACCCGGGTCTGCTCATCCTGCTGCAGGATGCCGGTGTCCGGGTCCCAGCGGCCATTGCTCCACAGCAGATCGCCTCCGGCGTCGCGCACTTCCACCTCAAGCCACATGCGCCGCCCCTCGGAGTAGCCGGTGGGCAGCTTGTGGCCCGCGAGATTGGTGACCTTCACCTCGATCGCGAGCGTGTCGCCACTGCGCTCGGCCTGCACCTCCACGGTGGCCGTGCGCTCGGTGAGCAACTCGGTGCTCCATGCGATGGTCTGGTCGAAGGCATCGGCCAGGCCGAGCTCCGGGTACTCGCCCTTGAGAATGGCCGGGATCCACGTATTGGCGCCCGAGAAGTCGTGCACTGACAGCTGCCCGTTGCGGTTCGGGCCGAAGAAGCAGCCAAGGAATTCCTCGTTGGGGTCCTCGCTGCCGGCGATCCGCATGTGGCAGCCCTGGCAGGTGGTCAGCGGCGGGCGATTCACCGGTACCGGTTCGGCTTGCTCCGCCGTCTCGAAGCGGCTGGCGAACAGGCCCGGACCAAAATCGCTCTTCAACCACTCGGTGTACGTCCGCTCGATCGGAAACGGAATCCCGGTGTTGACGCCATCGGCCCGGATCAGGCTGCGCAGCGGTTGGCCGTTGATCAGCGGCGAGGTGACGTTGTGACAGCTGCCGCACATCTCGCTGCTGGAAAGATGCGGGGAGTGCTTCCAGGGATGCGGCGGCGGCGAGGTGCCGTCGCTGTAGTCATAAGGCCCGCCGCGACAGGGGCCGCTGCCGCCATCCGGGCAGGACACGTCGTCCAGCCAGACATCGCCGCTTTCCAGATAGTTCGGCTGGCCCTGCGGGCCTCGCGGCTCCATGCGATGGCAGTAGTGGCAGCCGATGCCCGCGTAGTCGTTGCCAAATCCGGGATCGTCGTCGTAATCCCCCTGCAGCAGGCAGCCATCCGTGCCGTCGACCAGCCCGCCGCCGCCCGTCTTGCGCACGCGGCCGCCGAACCAGCCCTCTGGCACGTGGCAGCGCAGGCACCAGTCGCCCACGCCATCGACGCCAATGCTGCGACCATCCGCGTTGGCCACGTCGAGAGCCGCCCAGAACAAGGGGTCCCGGCCAGCGTTGGCCATCATCGAGCCCTTCCAACTGGTCGCCGGATAGTGCGTCTCGAAGGGTGTGCCCGAGTGGCAGCTGGTGCAATTGCCTGACGCTTCCAGTGGATGCACCAGACCGGGCTGGCTGCCGCGCGCCGTCAGATCGGCTTGGGCGACGGTCCCCAGGCCGGCCTGCCCGGCTGCGATGCCCCAGCCACCAGCCAGCCCCAGCGACACGGCAGCCAATGCCGCGCAGGCCAAGGCCGCCCTGCGGGCCATATTGCTCCAGACTTTCCCCACGCTACACCCCTGCAGAATGACGGACCCGCGCATCCAGCGGGGACCAATCTGCCGAGGGTAGGAGCAGCGCGCACGGCTGGCAAGCCAAGCGCGCTGAAGTACGACTTCAGTCGACCTCGCTCAGCTCCGGCTGGGCCTCCTCGGCCGCCTCCACGAACAGCTTGCCTTCCCGCACGCCGACGGTGACGCGACCGCCGCGCACCAGCTTGCCGAACAGCAGCTCGTCCGCCAGCGGACGCTTGACCTGCTCCTGGATCACCCGAGCCATGGGACGCGCGCCCATCTGCGGGTCGAAGCCGTTCTGGGCCAACCATCGGCGCGCCTCGGGGTCCACCGTGAGCGCGACATGCTTCTCCTGCAGCTGGGTCTCGAGTTCGATGATGAACTTGTCGACCACGCGCAGGATGTGGTCGAAGTCCAGGCCGCCGAACTGCACGATGGCATCCAGGCGGTTGCGGAACTCCGGCGAGAAGCTCTTGCGGATCACTTCCATGGCGTCGGTGGCATGGTTCTGCTCGACGAAACCGATGCTGCGGCGGGCCGCCTGGGCGGCGCCGGCATTGGTGGTCATCACCACGATCACGTTGCGGAAGTTGGCCTCGCGCCCGTTGGTGTCGGTGAGCGTGCCGCGGTCCATCACCTGCAGCAGGATGTTGAAGACGTCCGGGTGGGCCTTCTCGATCTCGTCGAGCAGCAGCACGCAGTGCGGGGTCTTGACGATCTTTTCGGTGAGCAGCCCCCCCTGGTCGAAACCGACGTAGCCCGGGGGCGCGCCGATCAGGCGGCTGACGGAGTGCGCCTCCATGTACTCGGACATGTCGAAGCGCACCAGCTCGATGCCGAGCTGCATGGCCAGTTGGCGGGTGACCTCGGTCTTGCCCACGCCCGTGGGCCCCGCGAACAGGAAGCTGCCGATCGGCTTGTCGGGATTGGCCAGACCCGAGCGCGCCATCTTGATCGCCGAGGCCAGCGAGTCGATCGCCTCGTCCTGGCCGAACACCACCATCTTGAGGTTGCGGTCGAGGTTGCGCAGCACGTCGCGGTCCGAGGCCGAGACCTGCTTGGCCGGGATCCGCGCCATGCGCGCCACGATGTACTCGATCTCGGCGACGTCGATCACGGACTTGCGCTGGTCCTCGGGCAGCAGGCGCTGGCGGGCGCCTGCTTCGTCGATCACGTCGATCGCCTTGTCCGGCAGCAGGCGGTCGCCGATGTGCTTGACCGAGAGGTCCACCGCCGCCTGCAGGGCGTCGCCCTGGTACTCCACCCGGTGGTGCTCCTCGAACTTGCTCTTGAGCCCGTTCAGGATGGCCACGGCGTCCGCCACCGAGGGCTCGACCACGTCGATCTTCTGGAAGCGGCGTGCCAGCGCGCGATCCTTCTCGAATACGCCGCGGTACTCCTGGAACGTGGTGGAGCCGATGCAGCGGAGTTCGCCCGAGGCGAGCACGGGCTTGATCAGGTTGCTGGCGTCCATGGTGCCGCCTGAAGCGGAACCGGCGCCGATGATGGTGTGGATCTCGTCGATGAACAGGATCGCGCCCGGCTCCTTCTTCAGCTGCGCCAGCACGGCCTTCAGACGCTTCTCGAAGTCGCCGCGATACTTGGTGCCGGCAACCAGCGCGCCCAGGTCGAGGGAATAGATGGTTGCCTCGGCCAGCACCTCGGGCACCTCGCCGTCGACGATGCGCTTGGCCAGGCCTTCCGCCAGCGCGGTCTTGCCGACGCCGGCCTCACCCACGAACAGCGGGTTGTTCTTGCGGCGACGGCACAGCACCTGGATCGTGCGCTCGATCTCCTCGGCACGCCCGATCAAGGGGTCGATCTTGCCCTGCTTGGCAAGCTCGTTGAGGTTGGCCGCGTACTCGTTGAGCGGGTTGGCCTTGGCCTCCTCGCCCTCGGCCTCCTTCTGGGCCTCGCCTTCGGCAGGCTTGGCCTGCTCGCTGGTGAGCTTGGCCACGCCATGGCTGATGTAATTGACGACATCCAGCCGGCTGATGTCCTGCTGCCCCAGGAAGTAGACGGCATGGCTGTCCTTTTCGCCGAAGATCGCTACCAGCACGTTGGCGCCGGTGACTTCCTTGCGGCCCGAGGACTGCACGTGGTAGACCGCCCGCTGCAGCACCCGCTGGAATCCGAGCGTGGGCTGGGTGTCGCGGCTGTCGTCCGCAGCCAGCACCGGCACCGTCTCGCCGATGATGTTGCGCAGGTCGTTGCCGAGCCGGCCCAGATCCGCGCCGCAGGCGCGCAGCACCGAGACGGCCGAGGGGTTCTCAAGCAGCGCCAGCAGCAGATGCTCGACGGTCATGAACTCATGACGCGCCTCGCGGGCCTGCTTGTAGCACTGGCCGATGCTGAACTCGAGATCTTTGCTGAACATGCCGTGGCTCCTTGGGCCGTGCGGGTGCCGCCTGTGCTGCCTTGCCGCCTGCCCTGTCTATCGGCAGGCATGGGGACTCTTTTACGCCTTTTCCATGCTGCACAGCAGGGGGTGCTGGTGCGTGCGCGCGAACTCGTTCACCTGTTGGACCTTGGTTTCCGCAACCTCGCGGGTGTAGACGCCGCAGACGCCCTTGCCGCGGGTGTGTACGTGCAGCATCACCTGGGTGGCGCGTTCGGCATCCATGCCGAAGAACACCTGCAAGACTTCGACCACGAAGTCCATCGGGGTGTAGTCGTCGTTCAGCAGCACGACCTGGTAGAGCGGAGGCCGCGCGACCTCCGGCCGCGCCTCCTCCACAGCCAACCCGCGCTGGGGCGACTCGTCTGGCGCGCCATCCGGGTCACCTAGGCGGGGGGGAGCGGAGCGGACTGGAAAGGGGCGCTTGGAAATCATGGTGTCTTGATGTGGTTGCCGTTGAGCGGGATGCAAGGGCAATGCCCCTGCGACCACCCGCGGCCAGTTGGAGTCTGTGGAATCGGATGTCAAGCAGGCCTGAAGCTCCGGGTCGGGGAAACCGTGGTGTTCGCCCTGTTGTAAAGTTCCGGCCCTTGCCGACGCCGGTCCCGCCCGTGCCCAAGAGCGACCACCACTTCAACCCGGACATCACCGTGGCCTGCGTCATCGTACGCGAGGGACGCTTCCTGCTGGTGGAGGAGGAGGTGCGCGGTCGCCGGGTACTGAACCAGCCGGCCGGTCACCTCGAGCCCGGCGAGAGCCTGGTGGAGGCGGCGGCACGAGAAGCGCTGGAAGAAACCGGTTGGCTGGTCACGCCCACGAGCTTCGTCGGCAGTTACCTGTGGCGGGCCGAGACCGGCAAGACCTACATCCGCTTCGCCTTCGCTGCAGAGGCCAGGCAGCATGAGCCGGCGCGGCCGCTGGATGCCGGCATCGTCGCCTGCCTGTGGCTGACGCCGGCCGAACTGCGGGCAGAGTCCGCGCGCCTGCGCAGCCCGCTGGTGCTCGCTGCCGTGGATGACTACCTGGGCGGCCAGCGCGCCCCGCTGGACCTGGTCCGGCACGTGCGCGGCTGATCCATGCAGCCCGGCAGCGTCATCGTAGGCATGTCCGGCGGGGTCGACTCCTCGGTCGCCGCCCTGCTCCTGCAGCGCGCTGGCGTTCCGGTCGAAGGACTGTTCATGCAGAACTGGGAGGAAGACGACCGCGAAGGCGGCTGTCGCGCAGAGGAGGATCGCCGCGACGCCATCGCCGTCTGCGGGCGCCTTGGCATGCGCTGCCACACCCGCAATTTCGCCGCCGAGTACTGGGACGGAGTGTTCAGGCACTTCATCGACGAGTACGCGGCCGGCCGCACCCCAAACCCGGACATCCTCTGCAACCGCGAGATCAAGTTCCGGACCTTCCTTGAGCATGCGCGCGCGCTGGGCGCCGAGCGCATCGCCACCGGCCACTATGCGCGCGTGCGCGAGGTTGGCGGCCGCTGGCAGCTGCTGCGCGGGCTCGATGCCGGCAAGGACCAGAGCTACTTCCTCTACACCCTGGGCCAGGTCCAGCTGGCGGCGACCCTGTTCCCGATCGGGGAGCTGCCGAAAGCCGAGGTCAGGCGGATCGCCGAAGAGGCCGGCCTGCCGACCCACGCCAAGAAGGACTCCACCGGCATCTGCTTCATCGGCGAGCGCGATTTCCGAGAGTTCCTGGGCCGCTACCTGCCCGCGCGCGAGGGCGAGCTGGTCGACCCGCAGGGCATCGTGCTCGGCAGGCATCCCGGCGCCTTTTTCTTCACCCTCGGCCAGCGCGAGGGGCTGAACCTCGGCGGGGTTCGCGGTCGCGCGCAGGCGCCCTGGTTCGTGGTTGGCAAGGACGTTGAACGCAACCGCGTGGTGGTCGACCAGGGCCACGACAGTCCCTGGCTTCAGTCCCAGTCCCTGATCACCGCCGCCGCCGACTGGGTCGACGGAAGCCCTCCCGCGGCCGAGTTCGACTGCAGTGCACGTAGCCGCTATCGTCAATCCGACCAGGCATGCCGGGTGCGGGTACTGGAGAGTGGCGGCCTGCATGTGCGCTTTGCCCGAAGCCAGCGCGCGGTCACACCCGGGCAGTCGCTGGTGCTGTACGCCGATGAGGTCTGCCTTGGCGGCGCCGTGATCGAATGCACCGACGCGCCGCTCGAGCGCGCCCGGTATCTGGAGCGGGCCGCCGCGGCCGGGCTCGAAACCCTATTGGAGTCACACGCATGAGGGACCGCGCCATCGCGCTGGCTGGCCTGTTGCAGGCCCTGACCGCAGTGCGGCGGATCGCCCACGACGGCGAGGCGCCCGCCGATCTGCTCAAGCCCTGCATCGACAGCGTGTTCGCCATCGATGCGCCGGATGCGCCGGCGATCTACGGCGGCCCCGCTGCGCTGGCACCCGGCCTGCGCTGCCTGCTTCAGCAGGCCGAAGGGCCAGGTCGCGACCCGGCCATCTCGCGCATGGCCGCCACGGTGCTGCACATCGAACGCCGCCTGGTCCGTGATCCCGACCTGCTGCAGCGCCTGCAGCGGGAGCTGCGCGCCATCGATCGCCAGCGCGAGCACTTCGGCAGCGAGCACAGCACGGTGGTGGAGCGCCTGGCCCAGCTCTATGCCGATACCATCAGCCAACTGCGGCCGCGGGTGATGGTGCAAGGCAATCCCGTGCAGCTGTCGCAGCCGCGCGTGGTTGCACAGATCCGTGCCACCCTGCTGGCGGCAGTGCGCGCGGCGGTGCTGTGGCGACAGAGCGGCGGCAGCTACTGGGACTTCGCCCTGCGCCGACGTGCCCTGTGCGGCGCCGCCCGCGCACTGCTTGACGAGGCGGGCTGATCGGCGTCGCGTGGCTTGGGCGCGGCGCGGCGTGCCCCCTGCATGCGCGCATGCAGCGGCTTTACGTCGGTGGAGATAGGGTCGAGGATCTTCCTCACCTGACGCTGTCGATCGGAGGTTCCACGATGCCGTGCACGCACGCCCATGTCCGCTTCGCCGCTGCTCTCGCCGGCCTTCTCGTGCTGGCAGCCAACGCCCAGGCCCACCATGGTTGGGCCTGGGCGGAAGATGAGCAGACCGAAATGACCGGCACGATCACCGAGATCTACGTCGGCCCGCCACATCCGCGCCTGAAGATCGAAACCGCCGACGAGGGCGCCTGGACCGTAGACCTGGGTAATCCGCGCCAGACCGCGGATGCCGGCTTCGACCAGGACTCCGCGTCCGTGGGCGACGCCGTGCTGGTGCGCGGACACCGCTCGCGCAACCCCGACGACAAGTTGATCAAGGCGGTGCGCATCACCCTCGACGGCAAGCCCTTCCTCTTCTACCCGCAGCTGCTGCGCGAAGACTGAACCGGACGGATCGAAGGCGTGGAGCCGAGCGCGCTGTGGTCGGCCTGGGCGGCAGCCGCTCCGGGCTGGATCAGCCCGGTCTACCCCCTGCTGAGCGCCCTGCACATCGCCGCGCTCGGCCTGTTGCTGGGCGCCATCGTCGCGCTGGACCTGCAGCTCCTGCGGCCGGTCGCGTCGCCGGGGCTCGCGCACTGGGCGCGCTGGCTGTCGCACTGCGCCGCTGTCGGCCTCGGGCTTGCCGTGCTCAGTGGCTTCCTGCTGTTCAGCGTGCAGCCCGAGCACTATCTCGAAAACCCGGCCTTCCGCTGGAAACTCGCGCTGCTGGCCTTGGGCGTGGCGAACGCACTCGTGGTGCATCGCCTGCCCGGCTGGCGGGCCGTACTGGACGGAGCGGCAGCCAGCCGCGGGCTGAGGCTCGCTGCCGCACTCTCACTGAGCTGCTGGCTTTCGGTGATTGTGGCAGGACGCTACATCGCGTTCGTCTGAGGGGCGAGGACTGCATCGCCGAGCCAGCGGTAGCCGGGCCTCCGGCGCTGCGGCGACAAGTGTGCCGCGTGCGACGAGTCGCCAGGTGTCTGCCGCTGGATTCGAGTGCGGAACAAGGCGTGAGGAGGAAACACGGTGGGGCCATGGCAACGGTGACCGAGCGCGACGAAGGCACAGCTGCCGCAGGCCGCGTTGTCACGAAGCAACCGAACAACGCGGTCCGGCGCCCAGGGACGCCGTGAGACGCTGAGCGTGTGAAAAATCCCAGGCGGCGCTGCTGGACGCCGCTGGGTGTTCGTGGCAAAGCGCGGTGCGTGAATCCAAGGGGGTTTGGCGAGCTAGCGTAGTGCTTCGCACTTGATCGAACGTATCTGCGGCGTCTTTGCGCGGCTGGCGGCGTTCCTCCTCCTCGCCATAACGCTGCTATGGCTCGTCGTCGCGCCTTGCCAGCCACACAAATCCGCTCGCAGCTACTGTCCGCCAAGTACGAAGCACTGCACTAGTGACGGCAGGATTCGCGTGGCGCGCTGCCGCCACGGGCGTCCAGCAGCAGCCGCAGCAGGCGGATGGTTTTCTCACATGCTCTCTGATGATGTGATGCGGGCGGGGCACTAGCGTGATCAAGGCGCATGGCCCCTGCGAGCCCTGGATTGCGTGGACCTTTCGAAACGCGCATGTCGCGCGTCGCCGAGGAACTCGCCATGCCCGCCACACGCACCTCTCCCCGCCCTCGCCCACCGGTCACCGCCCGCGATACGCCCGACGCCCCCCTCGCCCTGGCCAGCAAGCGCGTCCACCTGCAGGCTGGCCTGTCATGGATAGACGGCGCGCAGGACCTGATCGTCGCAGTCGCGGTGCTCGATACCGATGGCGCACCGGTCAACGGGCTGGGCAAGTCCCGTTTCAAGCTCTGGCAGCTCGGCCATCATTTCGGTGAGATGAGCATCAGCCACGTCGTGGCCCTGGGCAGCCTGCCCACCCTTGCCGGGCACTATCACCTGGTCGTGCGCAACTGGGCGCTGGCGCGCGTCGCCCACCTGCCCTTCTGCGTGCAGGTCGTGAAGACCGGCAAGCTGGCAGGCTCGCTGATCGTCAGCGGCGTCAAGGCGGCCTGAACCTGAAACGCAGAAGGGCCCGCATGGCGGGCCCTTCTGCGTTCGTTGCAACCGTGGTGTCGAGCTTCAGCGCGGCGTGAACTCGATCCGCGCCACCTCGCCCGCCTGCGACTGGGCCGGGTCCAGCACCAGCGGCTTGTAGGCATTGACCAGCCAGCGCGGCAGCTGGCTGATGTAGCCGGGGCCGCCGATCTTGCCGTCCTGGCCGCCCGGCATGATCTGCAGCAGAGTGGGCGGATCGGTCATCTCGCCGATGAAGCGGCGCACGGGTCCGGAGCGGAACGTGAAACCGTTGACCGTGTTGGCACGCACTCCGTGGCCGGAGGCATCCACCACCTCATATCCGCCCGGTCGGGCCAGGCCCGGCAGCTGCGGACTCAGGTCGCGGAACGGGTACGGATTCTGGCCGGGGATGCTGAATGGCCCGCCCAGCGGATGCGCGAAGGTGATGCGGTGCAGGCGCCCCCAGCGGTAGTCGAGAAGGTTGCTGCTGTTGGCGAAGGCCGGAGCGAAGGCATCGCTGGACAGCAGGTTCAGGCCCGAGCGCAGGCTGGTCAGCAGCACGCAGTCGCGGCGGTTGGCTGCGCTCTCGGAAGCCGCCGAAGCCGGCACGCCCTGGAAGAAATCCAAGCCGGACGCGCCACGCCCCTGGCGGGTGTCGAAGTTGTCCAGCAGGAACTTGACCGCGGTGTAGGCCTCGTTGTTGCCAGGCAGGAAATTGCCCAAGCCAACGCGGCTGAGCGTTCCGTCCACGACATTGCGCACCAGCTGGCCGCGGAACACCGACCACACCGTCGCCGCGGCGGATGCGCGGATCTGGGCCTCGCTCGGCTCCGGCAGGTTGAAGGGATCATCCCCGCGGTCGTAGCCCTCGCGGATACCCGTCGGCGCGCTGTAGTCCCAGCCACGCAGCAGGGCAACCGCATCCGCCAGCTGGGTGTCGCGCGCCAAGGTGGCGCTGCAGCCCGTGCTGGCGTTTGCAGAACGCTCGAAGGCGGCAAGCAGGTGCGGAAGCACGAGCTCCGCGTCCAGGAACTGCGTGTTGGCCTGCAGTTCCGCCATGTCCTCGATGGTGATGCCGCCGCGGGCGATCAGACGCTGCAGCTCCCGGTCGATCCGCCCCTGCCGATAGCTGGAGTAGCCCGGCGCCAGGTAGTAGATGCCGCCGCCCGGACGCAGCTGGTTGAGCACGTTGTTGTCCAGCGTGTTGCCAACCGGGTCGTTGTTGGCGTTGGCGATGTAGCCGCTGGCCGGATTCACCGACTGCGGCAGCTCCGCCGGCGACAGCACCTCGAAGGGGACCGCCTGCGCCGGGTAGGTGTTCTGCCTCGGCAGCCACTCGTTGCCGCCTTGGCCGTTGCGGATGATGAAGGGCGGCGCGCCCACCACCTCGCCGCGCTGCAGGTCTTCCCGGATCGGGGCTTCCGCAGTCGCGAAGTAGGCGATGTTGCCCTGCTTGTCGGCGTACGCGAAGTTCTGCGAGCCCACGTCGAAGAACTGCAGGGCCTCGCGGAACTCATCCAGGCTGGTGGCGCGGTTGACGCGGCGGAAGGACTCCAGCTCCTGGGTCGCGCCCCAGCCGGTATAGGCCACGGAAATGCCGGTATCGCCGGTGATGCTGAGCACTGGGCCGTTGTTGCGACGAGGCACCAGTACGGTGATGCCGCCGTTGGTGTAACCGATCGAATTGATGCGACCCACGTTGTCGAGCTGGCCATCGCCGACATTGTTGGCGAAGAAACTCTGGAACACCCACAGCACCGGCTCCATCCGGCCCTGGAAGATCGTATGCGTGGGCAGGCCATAGCTGTTTAGGACGAAACGCTCGCTGTAGGTGTCGGTGACGTCCATCGGATTGGTCGTCAGACCCCAGCAGAAATGACTGTTGCAGCCCAGGATGGGCACCGGAGTGCCGGGCGCTACCGCGCCGACGGTATTCATCGGCGTGGGGTAGCGAGGGTCGTTGGAGATCACGTGACCCTCGTGGAACAGCATGGGGGTATCGAGCCCCAGGTGGGGATCGTTGGCAAGGATCGGAGCACCGGAGGCCGTATGCTGGCCCGCGACTACCCACCAGTTCGAGCCTGCGCGATTCTCGCGCCGGGAAAGCTGCGGGCCGATCACCGGGTTGTCGCGCACGCGCTCGACATAGTTCTGCGCGGCCTGCATCACTTGGGCATCGATCATCGGCACGTCCGCGGGATCGAACCGGACCGAGCCCTCGCCTGCCTTCTGGGCGCCCATGCCACCGATTGATGCGAGGAAGCCCGGCACGCTGACGCGGTTGTCGGCCGGCATGGAACGATGGGTGTCCTCGAAGAACAGCAGGCTGCCGTTGAAGCCCGCTGCGGCGCCGGCTTGCTGGTAGGCGCCCAGCCGGACCGTGTAGTCGATATCGAGGTCGAAGCTGAGCTGGAAGGCGAGCAGCTTGCCGATCACCATCGAATCCACCGGCGACCAGGGGTCGGCGGACGACAGTTCGAGCGCCTGGTGTTCGATCGGCACCGGATGGGTGGACAGCCAGGTATTGACGCCATCGGCATAGGCCTTGAGCTGGCCGCGGAGCTCGGGACTCGTCTTGGCCCACGTCGCCCACGCTGCACGCCTCAAGCCAAGCGTGCGCAGCTCGATGTCGCGCGGCAGCACGCTCGGCCCCACCAGCTCGGCCAGGGTGCCGCTGGCCGTGCGGCGCAGCAGATCCATCTGGAAGAAGCGATCACGGGCGTGGGCGTAACCCATCAGCCAGGCCGCGTCCTCGTCGGTCGCAGCGGTGATCGTCGGTACGCCTTCGGCATCGTAGGAAATGCTGCCATTGGCCTTGAGGCCCGGTGCCGGCAAGGCCTGCGCACCTGCAAGGCCGGCGCTGACGCTGAGCAGGATGCCGGCAGCCAGCGCCGACAGCCGGCTGACCGTGGTGTTTGTATCGTGCATTGGACTCCTCCCTGGTAACTCCTGGCCGCTGTGGCGCGGCCTTCCGAGCGGCGAAACGGTGATCGCCATCACGCGATCGGAGTATGCATACGGCAGCGCAGGGAGGCCAAGTGCGGGCGCAGCAAAAGGCGGGATGCAGCGGGCCGTGCACTCACGGTTCGTGGCGCGCGCCACCCGGAACCCGATGCGTCGGCGATGCCTGGGACAACGCTGGAGAGGTCAAACTTGCCTCCGCGCCATGGAAGGCGAGCCCGCGAATCGAGCGGGGGAAGCACCATCCAGCGAGACCAGGCCCAGCGAAGGCGTCGCCGCGCAGCGGCCGAACCCGTCCGGACATGCGCCGGATTGGCGGCCGCTGACTCAGAGCGTGTGAAAAAATCCAGACGCCGTCGCGAGGGCGTCGCTGGGCGTTCGTGGCAAAGCGCGGTACGTGAATTCAAGGGAGTTTGGCGAGCCAAATGACCGCAGAATTCGCGTAGCGCGCTGCCGCCACGGGCGGCCAGAGACGGCCGCAGTAGGCGGATGGTTTTTTCACATGCTCTCAGTCAAGGATGGACTTGATCCGCCTTGGCCTATTCGAGCGCCGCCAAGGCTGCGGCCAGCGCCTCGATATCCTCCGCTTCGAGGCGATACATGCGCATGCCGCCCCCCAGGGGCGGATGGTGCCGGTCACCCACGCTGAACCCCGCGATCTGCCTGGCCAGGTAGGCCTGACGCTGCCCCGCAATCCGTGGGATGGTGTCGCCGCCGCGGTAGTCCGCGCCATGGCAGGAGGCACAGTCCAGCGACTGCAGCTGTTCCCGCCCGAGCGGGCTTTCGGCTGGCGCCGCAACCTGGGGAGCAACCCAGCTACGCGCGGCAAGATCGGAACTGATCCTGGCGATCGCGGCAGCATCGAGCCCCTCGCTGAGCGCCGCCATCGGGAAACCTTCCCGGTGGCGCTCCGCAAAGCGTTGGAGCTGGATGGCGAGGTAGCCCGCATGCTGGCCTTCGATGCGCGGCGTGACCGCCGCCGGTCCTTCCGCACGGTGGCAGTCCAGGCAGAGGCTGTCGAGATCCAGCCCTGGCCCAGCGAACGCCGGTGACAGCACCCCGGGCAGCCCGAGGGAGAGGGCGACTAGGCGAAGCGATCGTCTGGACATGGCGATTCCCTGCGAGGCGTTGGCGCGATGGTGCAGCCCTCGGCGGGGCGGCGTCCAGACACATGTCTGCAGTCATGCCCCTGTCACGCCGCCGACCTAGTGTGGCCGCGGGTACTTGGGGGGCGGTCGCTGCGAGTGACTTCTTCGCGCGGCTGGCAGGGCGCCACCACGAGCCGGGGCAACGCCACGGCGAGCAGGAGCGACGCCACCAGCCATCGAACGAGGCTGCGGCTACGCCCGATCAAGTGCAGAAGACCCCCCCCTCCCGGTACGACCCCAGTCAGGTGCCGCCGCATGAATCTTCCGCTCGCGCGATCCGCCGGCTTCGAAGCCACGCCGACCCGCTTCCGTGACCGCATCGACCAGCGCATCTTCGGCGCGATCTACGGGCGCAGCTTGGTCTACAACGCCTGCTGGGAGGACCCGGCCGTCGACCGCAAGGCGCTGGGCCTGCTGCCCGAACATGAGCTGCTGGTGATCACCAGCGCCGGCTGCAACGCGCTCGACTACGCGCTGGCCGGCACCGGCCGCGTCCACTGCGTGGATGCGAACCCGCGCCAGAACGCACTGCTGGAGCTCAAGCTGGCGGCGGCTCGTGGGCTGGAGTACGAGGATTACTTCCGCTTCTTCGGCGAGGGCCACCACCCCCGCGCCGGCGAGCTCTATGCGACCCGGCTGCGTCCGCAGCTGGGAGAGTTCGCACGGGCCTATTTCGATCGCCACTGGCGCTGGTTCTGCAGCCCGCGCGGCAGCTTCTACTTTCACGGCCTGTCGGGCTTGGCCGCACGCGGCTTCGGCGCCTGGCTGCGGCTGCAGCCGCGGCTGCGCGAGGGCTTCGAAGCCTTGTTCGCAGCGGACACCGTCGAGCAGCAGCGCGAGATCTACCGCCGCGAGATCGCACCGCGCATGTGGACCAAGCCGTTCAACTGGATGCTTTCGCGCCAGCTGGTGATGAACCTGCTGGGCGTGCCCCACCCGCAGCGAAAGCTGGTGGAGGCCCAGCATCCCGGGCGGATCGCCGGGTTCATCCGCTCGGCCCTGGAATACGTGATCTGCGAACTGCCCCTGCGCGACAACTACTTCTGGCGGGTCTACTTCAGCGGCCGCTACGAGCCCGGGTGCTGCCCCGAGTACCTGAAGCCGGAAGGCCATGCGGCCTTGCGGGCCGGTGTGGCCGATCGCATCGAGTGGCATACCTGCACGGTGACGGAGTTCCTGCAGGTCCATCGTCGACCCATCGACCGTTTCGTGCTGCTCGACCACATGGACTGGATGAGCAGCTACCACCCCGAGGCGCTGGTCGAGGAGTGGGATGCCATCCTGGAGCGCTCGGCGCCGGGCGCCCGCATCCTGCTGCGCAGCGCCCAGGCCAGGCCCGACTACCTCGACCGGATCCGCCTGGGGCGTCATCGGCGTGGCCTGCGCGACCTGCTGGTGTTCAACGACGCACTCGCCGAGGCGCTGCAGCGCGAGGACCGGGTGCACACCTACGCTGGCTTCGTGATCGCGGACTGGCCCGCCCATGCGCAGGCTTGAAGCGCTCCGCTCCGAACTCTCGGTACTTCGCCAGTTCCTGCGCGGGATGCCGCGCGGTGGCACGCAAAGCGACCAACTGGGTGCCTTCTATGGCCCGCAGGCCGAGCAATACGACCGCTTCCGCGAGCGGCTGCTGCACGGCCGCGCCGAACTGATCGCAAGCCTGGAACTGCCTGAGGGCGCACACGTGTTGGAACTCGGAGGCGGCACCGGCCGCAACCTGGAGTTCTTCCCGGCGCAGCGTCGTGCAGACCTGCATTTCGAGGTGGTCGACCTTTGCGCGCCCCTGCTTCAGGTGGCTGCTCGCCGCACCCGCGATTGGCCGAGCGTGCGCACCACCCTTGCCGACGCCTGCAGCCACCAGCCCGGGCAGCCCGTCGACTGCGTGTACTTCAGCTACTCGCTGAGCATGATTCCAAGCTGGCGCGCAGCGCTCGACAATGCGCTGCGCGCGCTGAAACCGGGTGGGCTGCTGGCGGTGGTGGACTTCCATGTCTCCGAAGCGCGGCCTGCCCCGGGGCGAGCCCGCCACGGTGCGCTGGCCCGGGCCTTCTGGCCGCGCTGGTTCGCCCATGACGGCGTCCATGTGGGCCCTGAGCGCCTCGAAGCACTCTGCCGGCAGCTGCCGGAGCACACCTTGGCCGAGTGCCTCGCACCCGTACCCTATCTCCCCGGGCTGCGCGTGCCCTATTACCGATTCGTGGGGCGCAAGGCGGTCTGATCGGGGGAACGCCGGATCCGGCACTGCCTGCGCGGTGCTGCGCGCCGGGTCCAGTTCTCAAGTCCGGCGCTGGTCCGGACTCGCGCCGACTGAACTCGCGCCGACTGCTCGCGCCGACTGAATGAGATACCTGCGCTTGGTTCGCGGGCGCACCAAGCCTGGCGCGCGGGAAGCTCCGAAGACCCAGAGCGCGTGCGCTTCGCGCAACGAATGACCAGCGGATGACGGCGCCTTCGGGCGCGGCGGGGCGCAGTCCGGTCGCTTCGCGACAACGCGGCCTGCGGCCGCTGAGGCTTGGATGAGCTCGGTCGTCGTCGCCATAGCCCACGATGGCTCCTCCTCACGCCTTGCTCCGCACGCGAATCCAGCGGTAGACATCCGTCGATTCGTGAGGCGCGGAACACTCGCGTGGTCATGCGTACCTGGCGGACAGCTGTTGCCCGCCAGGTACGAATCACCGCACTAGTGTAGTGATTCGCACTTGAGCGAACGTATCTGCGGCGTCTTTGCGCGGCTGGCGGCGTTCCTCCTCCTCGCCACAGCGCTGCTATGACTCGTCGTCGCGCCTTGCCAGCCACACAAATCCGCTCGCAGCTACTGTCCGCCAAGTACGAAGCACTACACTAGCGCCTGCGGCTGGCGGGAGCGAAGAAGAACTCGCCTGCCTCATGCCCCGCGAACTGGATCGGCGCGTACTGCGGCACCTGCGAAACCGGGGCGTCCAGGGCGGCGAAGGCCAACGCGGAGTTGATCTCGCGGTGGAGCCTGCCGCCCTCAAGCACGCGGGCGTTGGCCGAGAGCACGTTGAGGAAGGCGCGCGCGAAGTAGCTGTGCTCGCCGCTGCCGCTGTCCGGCACCGGCTGCAGGCCACCCGAGGTCAGGGCCAGGCGCGCCTTCGAGCCGGCGGCTCCCCTGACCCAAGCATCCCAGTCAGCGCCCGGATCGGTGGCGCTGTAGGTCGCGATCGAGGACCCCACCAACGCGCCCGAGTAGCACGAGTCCGCCACCACCAGCACCTGTCGGGCCGGCATCGACTCGATCAGGCTGGAGACCGCCCGGTTCGATACCCAGGTGTCCGGGCTGGCGCTGCGGCCGTCGACCGGGATCCAGTACCCCTCGCGCCCGTCGGCCGACAGCTCGCCATGTCCGGCGTAATAGACCAGCAGGGAGTCGTCGGGCTTCAGGCTCTCGCGCAGTTCGGCCAAGGCCGCGAGCGTGTCGAGCCGGCTTGCGTTCAGCAGCAGGCGCGCCTCGTAGCCATAGCGCTCGCGCAGGAGCCGGGCCACCGCAGTGGCATCGTTGACGGCGCTCGCCAAGGGCTGGAAGCCCGCGTCCTGGTAGCGATTGTTGCCGATCACCAGGGCGTGCGAGCGCCCCTGGCGCACTCCCTGCGGCAGACTGGCGACGCTGCGCGGCGTCGCGGCGGGCTGCTCCATCGGCAGCAGGCTGAAACTGAGCGCTGCCGACTCGCCGCGGAGGCCAAAGGCGCGGATCTCCACTTCCGCACCCTCGGTGGGCACATCGAGGGTGGCCCTGAACAGTCCATTCTCCGCGAGAACGACCGGCAGTTCGTTGATGGTCAGGCGCTCCACCAGTGCGGGGCGATCGACCCGACCCACCACGGCCTGGCGCCCGCCGCTGCTGCGGACCGCTGGCGCGCCACCGCTGCGAGTCAGGGCCAGCGCGGGGCTGATCAGTTCGAGAGTGGGCGCGTTGGACGCCAGCAGGTCTCCATTGCGGGTGCGCTCCTGCTCCAGCATCGCGATCTGAAGGCGCTGCTCGCGAAGCACCGTGTCGCGCTGGACCAACTGGGTCTCCAGCAGCTTCATCAGGCGCCAGTCCTCGGTGGCGCGCGCATCCAGCTGTGCCTCCAGGTCGCTGATCCGCTGCTCATATTCCTGGCGCAGGGCGTCGACGTTCGACTCAAGCGCCGCGAGCGCGGAGCGGGTGCCCTCCAAGTTGCGTTCGCCGGCCGCAAGCGCGGCCTGCAAACGCTGTTGCTGCTCCGCCACGGACTCAGCGGGCGCAGCCACCGCGGCGAGCGCAGCCGCCTCGCTGACGGCTTGGGCGCGCCGCTCCTCCAGGGACTGCTGCTGCATCGCCAGACGTGCCCGCAGTTCGTCCAGCTGGGCTTGCTGGGCTTCGATCTGCGAGCGCTGGGCTGTCAGCGAATCCTCCGATGCGCCGACGCGTTGACGCGCAGCCTGCAGCTGAGTCAACAAATCGGCGCGCTCCGCCTGAAGCTGGGCGAGAGCCTGGCGTCGCTCGCCAAGTTCGCGCTCCAGCTCGCCGACTCGTGCCTGCAGCCGCGAGATCTCGCCACGCTGGCGCTCGATCTCCGCATCGCGCGCGGCCAGCTCAACCCGCACCACCGAAGCGTAGAGCAGCTCATCGCCGGCGCCAGCAGACTGGCGGTGAAGATTCAATGCGCGCAGCGGGTCGCGCGCTACGCCCTCACCTTCCTCCAGCAGAAGGGCCAGATTGGCCATGGCGCGACGGCTGCCGCCGGCGATGGCGCGCTCGAACCACTGTGCCGCGCGCGCTGCATCGGGTGCAGTTCCCAAGCCCTTCAGATAGATCTCGCCGACATAGTTCTGGGCGTCGGCATCGCCTCCCTCGGCGGCGCCCAGCCAAACCTGCAGCGCCGTTCGGTAATCGGCGCGATCGAAGGCAACGAACTCGCCGCCGCGGATGGCGCAGTCGGCCTGGGTGGTACGGATCGGCCTGCGTGCCGCCATGAAGCTCGCCTGCGCACCGAGGCGCCGGACTTGGCCCGGCAACAGGCAGTCGACGATCATGAGGTCCTCCGCCGTGGCGACGCGCTGGCCGCGCGCTTCCGCGACCGGTGCGGTCGCGGCCCCAAGCCAGGCCACGATGGCCGCGAGCACGAAGGCCTGCCTGCCGCCGTTCCAGCTCACGCCCGAACGGATGACGCCGGAATGCATGCTCCGCATGCTGCCCTCCCAAGGCCTGCGGCCATCGTCAACGTTCGGTGAGTATACTGGCGCCGGCCTTGCATTAAAGCGGGACACCGCAAGCACCGAAAGTCACGGCCGCTCCAGGGCTCGGCCCAGGGCGTGCTTCTCAGGGGCGCATTCAGGGGCGCGCCCCGATGACAACAACGAGGACACCGGCATGTCTGGAGCAGCGATGGGTTGGGTTTCGCGCGCGCGCGCGTCGTGGCTGTGCGTTCTTTTGGGCTCGGTGCTGGCAGGTGCTCCAATATCAGCGCAGGCCACCGGCTGCGCCCTGGAGTTCCTGCAGAACTCTCCGATCACCGTCAGCCCAGGCAGCGCTACCTCGCTGGATCTGGCCGTCACCGATGCCATCCCTGGCACCTGCTCGAACGCCGCCTTCCTCGTTTCAACGCTCTCCGACAGCACCGAAGGCACCATCGTCAGCCCAACCGGGGGAAACATCGACTTCGGCGATCCGCCAGAAGCCCTGGTGGTGCAGGCGCCCGCCCTGGGTGGCGGAAGCTTCGTCTTCCAGGTGATCTGCGAGGCTGGGTGCGAGAACGCCACCAACCCCAATCCCATCTTCACGGTGAACGTCGGCACCGACGTTTACGCGATGAGCTTCTTCAGCCCCACCGGCGGCAGCGGCTTCATATTCGGCGGCGGAAACCTCGACCTCTCGGTGCTGCTTGCACGCAACGGCATGCCGGGGGAACTCGGCCCCGGCGAAGGCCTGGTCTGCTTCGAGCTGCCCTTCGACCAGAACCCCATGGGCGCCAGCCTGACCGGGGGTACCGGCCCCTGCGGTTCAGGCGGTCGACTTGCCGACGCCGATGTCAATGGCGTGGCCACGGTGACCCTGGTCGGAACCGCGAACATGTGCGCCATGACACGGGTCACCGCCACGGCGGTCGGCTTCCCCAGCCCGCAAAGCCTGAGCTTCGACGTCACTGGCCTGGACCCGCTCGACATCCTGACGGTCTCGGGCAGTGCGCAGCAGGCCGTGGCCCAAACGCCCTTCCCGCAGCCTCTTGTGGCGCGCCTGCAGTGCGGCACCGGATCGCCAACGATCATCGCCGGGGTGCCCGTGCGCTTCGACCGGCTCACCGGCGAGAGCGCCGTGATCAGCGGCGGACTGACCTCCGCCGTGCTGATCACCGACGCCAAGGGCGAGGCGAACGTGGATGTCGCGGCTACCAGCCTGCCGGGCGGCACGACGTTCCGCGCCTGCCCGGATTTCGACGTCTTCTGCGACGCCAGCACGACCTTCGACCTGACCACGCTCGGCGTCACCACTCCTGGCCTGTCGGGGATCACTCCCAGCCTGGTCGAGGTGGCCCCGGGCGCTTCCGCGCCACTGCAGGCCCAGGCCACCAACAACAGCCTACCTGCAAGCGGGGTCACGGTTGCCTGGAGCACCGCACCGGGCGGCGCCACCCTTTCGTCCACGGAAACGATCAGCGACGACACTGGGCTGGTACAGAACATAGCGACCGTGCCTGCCAGCACGGGGCTCTGGATCGTGCGTGCCGAACGCGCGGATTCTCCGGGCGTCATCGCCGAGTTCGAGGTCGAATCGGTGCAATACGCGATGTCCGTCGGGACGCTGCCCGTGGGCGAGGTCGGCGTGCCGCTCGTCTTCGGCGTGGGCGTGCAGCGACAGGGGGCGACCACCGCACTGGTTCCCAGCGGACTGATCTCTTTCAGTATTCTGGACGGGCCTTCAGAAGCCAGCCTCACTGCGCTGGATGACAGTCAGATCATCGACAACCGCGCACGCTTCTCGCTCGAGGCCTTCGTGCCGGGCATCTACACGGTGCGCGCGCAGTATGCCCCGCCCTCGGGTTTGCCTCCGGTCTTCGTCGATCTTCCCATCGAGTTCGCGGGCGGAGTCTTTGGCGAGTTCGAGATGCGCTTCGCGGCACCCGGTTTTCAACTCTACAGCGACGAGACAAGCGCTTCAGGCTTGGTCGTCAGTGTTTCAGGCCCCGGACAGAGCGGGCAGGTGCCGCTCACGGACTTCCCTGTAGACATTGCAATCACTTCGGGAAACGCGAGTTTTCTCGATTCAGGGTCTGCCTTCCTTGGGGTGACCAACTCCTCTGGGCAACTGACCACGCCCCCCATCATGGTGGGCAGCAATCTCGGAAGTGTCCGGGTAACTGCGGGTTTCAAGGGTACGGTGCTCGCAGAGATTGATCTTGAGATCAGGCGATCAGAGTATGTGCTGGAGTTCATTGCTCCCGACCGGGACCTTGTGCCTGGAAGCCCGGTTACGATCGGAGTCGCCCTAACGCGATCCGGAGCGCTACAGGGCGGTCCCCTTTCAGGAAGCCGCATCGAATGGTCTGCGCGCGGAGCAGCTCTCGAATCGCAGGTCTCAGTCACAGGGATCGATGGGCGTGCGTTCAATCGCCTGACCGTTGACGCGAAGTCAGACGTGCACATCACTGCGCGATTCCTGCTGGCGGATGACAGTCTGGGTGGTCTTCTCGAGGTTGCACTGAGCTCCGGCCAAGTAGGCTTGGAAGTGGTTTCGGGCTCGGGGCAACAGGCCCCACCGGGACAGTTCCTGCCGAACCCGGTGGTTCTGCGAGCTCTGCGCGACGGCGCTGCGCAGCCGGGTGTGCCGGTCCGGCTGCTGGCCGAGCCAGCCGCGGCTGCAGCCATCGATCCCGGGAGCGTGATTACTGACAACCTGGGCGAAGCTCGCTTTCGCGTGCGCGTCAATCCCTCCGCTCCTGCGACTTTCCGACTCATCGCGCAGCGTGATGACGCGCCACAGGTTAGCGCCGAGGCGCGCGCATCCAGCAGCGAGCCCCCTGCTCAACGTGATCTTCGCGTAGTGAGTGGCGGTGGCCAGCGCACCCCCCCGGGGACGGTCTTTCCTGCTCCGCTGGTGGTGGAGGCGACCAATGATGAACAGCCAGTCGCCGGGGTCCCCGTGTTTTTCAGCGTCGTACCGGAGGGCGCAGCCGAAGTGACTCCCTCCTCGCAGGGGGTCACGTCAGAAAGCGGTCGACTGCAAGTCCAGGTCAGGCTGGCGGCTGATGCGCCGTCGACGATCCAGGTGATCGCTCGGCGAACCGATACCCAGAACGCAGAGGCGCGCTTCGAGCTGTTCGCCGGTGCTGCCCTCGAAAGGCGGCTGGAGATCGTTTCGGGCAGCAGCCAGACCGGCGTAGTCGGCACACGAGCGCAGCCATTGACGGTGAGTTACGCCATTGACGGCGCACCCGCGGCTTCTGCACGCGTCCAGTGGGACGTGCTTTCCGGCGCTGCCACGCTTGACGCTACGAGTAGCCTGACCGACGCCCAAGGCAGGGCCAGCATCGGTCTTCTTTTCGGGGCTGAGGCGGGTGAAGTTCGAGTTCGGGCCAGCGTCGAAGACATTGATGTGGTCTTCATGCTGCGCTCGGTGTCTCCGACTCTGCAGATCGTGGCAGGCAACAATCAGCAAGGCTTGGCGGGACAAGCGCTCCCCGAGCTATTGCGAGTACGTGTCGGTCCTGAGCCCGTCGCTGGACTGTTGATCGAGTGGCGGGTCAGCAGCGGCGGAGGCAACGTCGACCCGACCTCATCCGTGACGGACGCCAACGGTGAGGCTACGGCAGTGTGGACAATGGGCGACGAGCCAGGCCCTCAGACCTTGACCGCCCGGCTCGCTGGAGCCGTTAACGCGGAGTTCCAAGCCGTGGCGGAAGGCGTAGGCGATGGCACACTTCGGATTCTTTCGGGGGACAACCAAAGGCTCGTCCCCGGAATTGCGAGCGAGCCCCTGATCGTCGAGGCGATCAGCGGTACCGGCAGGCCCCTGTCTGGAGTTCAGATTCGGTGGAGTGCCCCACGCGGCGTACTCCTAGGCGATGAGTTGTCCAGCACCGACGCCGAAGGGCAGGCTCGTATTCGAGTTCGACTTGACCTCCCCGGGGAAGCAAGGGTGCGTGCCGAAGCGGTGAACACGGACGTGGCGGTAGAGTTCGTGATCAACGGTGCAATTGCGGAATCACCGGGCGCCACCGGACGCCGTCGCACCGTCGCTGAAGCACTCGACGCCAGCTGCGATGCGCTATCCCGCATGAGCAACCTGACCAGCCAGCAGCAGGATCTGCTGGATCGCTGTCGTGAACTGTCCGATGCCGCCGGCTCCGACGGCCCTGCGACTGGCCGCGCGCTGGAGCAGTTGCCGAACGATGTCGGCCTCAGCCTGGCGCGGGCTGGCGATGAATCCGTACGCGGCCAAGTCCAGAACGTGGACCAGCGCCTGCGGACCCTGCGCGGGGAGCGCACGGGCGCAGGTGGAAACCGGTTGCAGCTCGGCCTGGGCGTGGCCACCCCTGGCGGCGTGCTGCCGGTGACTGCCCTGCCCGGCATGGCGCTGGCGGTCGACAGCGAGGCCCTGGAGCGCGAGATCGGCGAAGGGTTCGAACGTTGGGGGGCCTTCCTGACCGGCAGCATCGGTCGTGGGCGCTCGCGCGCGAACAGCGACGCACTGCGTTTCGACTACCGCCTGGGCAGCATCACCGCCGGCGTGGACTACAGGCTGTCCGACCGTCTGGTGCTGGGCGCCGCGCTGGGCTACAGCCGCGATGAAACCGAGTTCGCGGCAGGGCGCGGCACCCTGGACAGCAGCGGCACCTCGGTGTCTGCCTTCGCCAGCTTCTGGCTGCCGCAGTCCTGGTACGTGGATGCCAATGTTTCCGCGGGCCGCAACAGCTTCGAGCTTGAGCGCACCCTCGCCTACAGCCTGGTCGACCGCAGCGGCACCACCCGTCGCATCGACCAGCGCGCCTGGGCCGACACGGACGCGCGCCTGCTTGGCGGCAGCCTGAGCGCCGGCCGCGACTGGCAGCGCCGCAGCCTGAACATCGGCAGCTACGTGCGCGCCCAGTTCAGCCGGGTCGATTACGACGCTTTCGAGGAGCGCATGCTCACCGACCGGCCCGGCAGCGGCTTTGCGCTGCGCGTGGAATCACCCGCCTGGAACAGCCTGGAGGGCGTCCTCGGCGTGCGGGGGAGCTGGGCGGTCAGTCGCGACTGGGGCGTGCTGATGCCAAACTTCATGCTCGAGTACAGCCATGAGTTCCGCGACGACCCGAGCCGCCTCGACATGCGGTTCGTGGCGGACCCGACCGGCTCGGTCTTCAGCCAGTCGGGCGCGAGCATCGACAACAGCCACGTCAACCTCGGGCTGGGCACCTCGATCCTGCTGCCGGGCGGGCGCTCGGGCTTCATCCAGTACGAGCGCCGACTGTTCGACGACCGTATCAGCCACTGGCTGCTCAGCATCGGCGGACGTTTCGAGTTCTGAAGCGACTCGGCGGCCTGCACTTTGGCAGGCCGCCGCAGGGCACTGGTCTCGCCCAGGCGGCCGTGGGGCGCGCGCTGCACCAGCCCCGCGGCCAGCGCCTTGCGGGGCTTCACTCGATTCACGCAGCGTGCTGCCGCCACGGGCGTCCAGCGACGGCCACTGCAGGCGATTGGTTTCTCGCGTGCTCTCAGCCGCCCGCGGCTCCTTCAAACCGGACTCTGAGCGCGGACGCTCATCGCACCTGGCGCCGAGACGGCAATCGCTTCAACCAAGGGTAGTGCTTCGCACTTGAGCGAACGCATCTGCGGCGTCTTTGCGCGGCTGGCGGCGTTCCTCCTCCTCGCCATAGCGCTGCTATGGCTCGTCGTCGCGCCTTGCCAGCCA
>JARWLF010000022.1:0-70663 GCA_029853055.1 Scenedesmus sp. KT-U | reverse complement strand
AGCCCTTCAGCAGCTCATCCAGCAGTTCGTTGGAAATCGTCATCGTCCTTGCTCCTCTCAGGAAGCATGGACCAGATCACCGATACACAGAAGCTCGGACACTCTCCATCCTGCCGTTAAGGCTTTCTACAAAGCCATTCTGCATCGGCTTGCCCGGCGCGATGTAACGCCACTCGACCTTTTGCTCGGCGCACACTTCAGAATCGCGTTCGAGGTCCGTTCCGTCCTATTATCGCTGACGATCATCCCAAGCTTGTCGCGGCGTTCGATCAGCGCGGTCATCTCCCGCGCTACGCGGCAGCCATCGATCGAGGGTGAGCCATCGTGCCGCCACCGGTTCGAGGCCGATCGCGACCGGATTGGCGGCAATGCATTCCCGCGTGGCGTCATCAACTACGTTCAGCACGCGGAAGCGTCGCCGGCAGGCGAACTGGTCATGCCCATTCGACGGGAAAGCAGCCCCCGGAACTTTTTTTGATCCGTCTAATTCCAGTGACCAGCGCGCATTGGCCCGTCCCTCCATCAGGATCGGGGCCTTTTGCCAAGGGCCTTGCGGCGTGCTTTGCGTTTACGGACCGTTAACCCTTCCTCGCGGTAGAGCCGGTAGATGCGGTTGATCCCCGACGCCTCACCCTCCCGCCTGAGCAGGACGAAGAGCCGCAGATATCCGAACCGTCGCCACTCATTGGCCAGATCCCGCAATCGGCCCGGCAGCGCCGTGTATGGCGCACGATGCGGCTCGTAGCGCACCATCTTGCGGTCCGCCCCGGCAATCTGACACGCCCGCCGCTCCGACAGCCCGCGATGGGACTTCAGATGCGCGACAGCCTCACGCTTCGCGACGGGCGTCACCAGTTTTTCGACAGCAGTTCCTTCATCGCAGCCATGTCGAGCATCTGCTCGGCCAAGAGCCGCTTCAGATTCGCGCTCTCATCTTCCCGTGCCTTCAGCCGCTTGGCCTCAGACACCGTCATCCCGGAATACTTCGCCTTCCAGGCATAGAACGTCCGTTCCGACCTCCCATGCTTGCGGCAGAGATCAGCACAATTCGCGTCTGCCTCATACTCCTCCAAAATGCCAATGATCTGCTCTTCCGTTAGTCGCGCCTTCTTCATCATCCGTCCTCTCCATGGGCCGGACTCTAATCGCAGATGGAGAAAAAATCCCGTGGCAGGTCAAAGGTCGTCAAGCGGCCCGGGGAGCGACAAAGCGCCATTATCCACCAAATCGATACACAGGAAATCGGCATCGAACGGCGCGTGAATCACCTCGCCATCCCTCTCCGACACACCAAAGGCTCGCAGGTAATCCCGGCCGCAATGCCGTTAGATCAGCCCGAACCAGCGGTTAGGACTAGGCATTGTCGCGGAGCGGCGGGTTCTTCTGGTGATGTTCGAAGATCAGCCGCTGCGGGTCGTGATCGCGTCCGACGACATAGCCGCGGTGGCAGGCACAGTGATCAACCGGCTGCAATTCGGCGGGCTCAGCGAGTTCAGCCCTCCCGTGCGACCCGACTTGGCTTTTCACGCAGAACTGCCAGCCTTCATGCTGCTCGGCCTTAGCTAGGCGCTCGTCGCGACTACGTTGATGAGCGGCATCTTCCGGGCCGACGCGCTCGGAACCCGCCTCATGTCCCGTCTCGACTGGCCAAGCTGGTGGCGACCCGCCTTTGCGGAACTGGCACTCAGAATGATCGCGATCCCGTTTTCCGCATTTCATCGGTGTTGGAACGAGACACCGCCGCAGCGCTCTCCGGCGACGTCAGGCTAGCGCAGGCCATCTTGTTCGCGGCTGTGAAGGCTATTGCAGTCGCCATCACACTTGGCGGGCGGATGGGCGGGGGTGTCTTCTCACGGGCCCTGGTAAAGAGTTCGCTGACCGGCTCGCCCTCGGTATCGTCGCCACGGCCCTCGCACCCGGCTACTCCGGAAGCGTCCACACCTACGCCTTTGCCGGCATTTCTGCTGTTGGGGCGGCCGTCTTGGCGCGCCGATCTCCAGGTCGCTTATCGTCTTCGGGATGACGGGCGACCGGCCGATGGGCCTCGGGGCGATGAAAAGCGTCTCGCTCAGTTCTGCCCTCGCGTCGCATCTGTCTCGATGCTCGTTTTTCACGGTGCAACTGGAACGACGAGGCATTCGCCCGTCGGAGGCCCGTCAAGCATGGCTGACCCATCAGCTTCGCATCACAGCATTCACAAAAGCACTGGAGCCCGACAACAAGCCAGCAGAAGAGCTAGTTCGGACGCTAGCGAAGACGGCTCCGACACTGACGGCTGCCACCTCCTTGGCCGACGCACTGAGTCTGTTTCAGCGCACTGACGCAGGCCTACTTGCTGTGATCGCAAGGACCACTGTCCGCTTCCATCGCTCTGCAACGCTTTCCAAATCGCACAGCGCCTCATCGGGGTTGAATGCCCCTATGAGCTGATTCTGCAGCTTCCGTCCCGCAATACATTCAATCAACGTTCCGCCCCTTCGGTCGGGTTAGGTTCTTGTGGCGCGGCACCCAGACCGAATGACCGCTTCTGCACCTTGGGGCCTTCGGCTGGCCGCACCGGCCTAGGCCGCTGTCCGCCCAGGGGTTCCTCACGCAAACAGTCCTATGAGACTTCTGCCTCTCAACGGGCCACGAGCGCTCATCCGGCCTGCTGCGCGGCTTCCGCATCCTAAGCCGCCAGAGCCGCGTGTTGCAATGCGGCATATCGATCTGCAGCGACCGCGATGAAGCGGGCATTGTGGCAGAAGCGTGCGCCCGGAACGCGGGAGGCGGCCTCGAAGGTCGCGTCGGTCAGACCCGTCCAGGCCTCGGGCAGGTCGGCGCGCAGCGCGCAGCCGTCGGGATCGCGGCGGATGCCGGTCACAGTCCAGCCCGTGTCTCGGGGGTGGACGACGAACAGTAGGTGATCGGCGCCCGCCTTGTCGATAGCCGCGCGGAAGGGCATGCCCATCGGCAGTTCAAGGATCGGGCTGTCGCCTGCGGCGGCGATGGCGTCCATCACCACGGCCTCGGTCCGCAGCTTGGCGGCCTTGCGGGTGATCGCGGCCTCGAGAAAGGCGCGCGCGATGACCAGCGCCCGTTCGAAGGCCCGATCATCCGCCTCCGGGGTGCAGTCGTCGAAGACGGGCTTCAGGCTTTCCAGCAGCAGAGGCAGCGACAGGTCCGCAAGCGGCCCGGTCGGCGACAGGGCACCATTGTCCACCAGATCGATGGGCAGCACGAAATCCGCATCGAAGGCGGCATGGATCGCATCCACGTCCCGAGCGGGGACGCCGTAAGCCCGGAGGTAATCATGGCCGAATTGCCGCCAGATCAGCCCGAAAGAGCTGTAGGGCCGGCCGTCGTCGCGCAGCGGAGGGCTCTTCTGGTGATGATCGAAGATCAGCCGCGCGGGGTCGTAGTCGCGCCCGACATCGTAGATCACCCGGTCCGGCGCCGGTGTGGTCCAGTCGGCGTCGCGCGTCCGCACGATCCCGGCCTGCGGGAAAAGCCGCGTCAGAATGACCGACGAGAGAAGCTCGTCGGCATGGAAACCGCCGGAATGGTTGACGAGATGGGCGACGATCATGGCATGTCCTGAAAAGCAGATGACCGCCCGGAGGCGGTCAGCAAGAAATCAAGGACTTGCGAAACCTTTGCACCAAACTGCACCAAACTGGGCAAAGATTTCCCCAGCTGGCAGCAACTATGCCCCGAGCAACACGCTCAGTGTGTCCAAGGGGCGCGGCGGTCGGTGGCGAAGTTCTCGCCGTAGCCGCGGGGGCGGACATTCGTGCCGCGGCGCTGCGGTTCCTGAACGACGTAATCCAGCCCGTGCTCGCGCGCGTAATCCTCGGCCTGTTTGCGGGTGTCGAAGCGCAGCCGCACCTGGCTTTGCGTGTCGCGGCTGCCGGTCCAGCCCATCAGCGGGTCGATCTCGCGCGCGTCGGCTGCCGGAAATTCCAGAACCCAACCCTTGGACCGCCCCATCCCCGAGGTCATCGCATTGCGGGCGGGCTGATAGATACGCACGATCATGATGGCACTCCGGCTTGTCCTGCCCGGATCATATCGCCGCAAAACAGCGGCGGTTCAAGCCCCTGCGACAGAGGCGCATCAGCCCTCCGGTGCGAAGGGTCCGGTCAGTTCGATCTCGCCGCTCTGCTTGTCCATGATGCAGGCCAGACGCTCGGTCGTGCCATCGGCATAGGTCACGATGGCCAGCGCCAGACCGTAGCGTTCGGAGCCGAAAGGGTTGACGTCGATCGCGGCCTCGGCGCTTTCGGGCAGCAGCGCCTCGCATCCGAGGGCAAGGCGCTCGCGCATCTCGTCCCAAGCCGCGTCCGAAGAGGCATGTGCCGGCAAGGCAAGCACGGTCAGAAGAATGGCAAAACGCATGAGGCTGTCCTTTCCCCGGCATCGTGGCGCGGGGAACCCCGCATTGCCAGCCCGCGTTCACTCACGAAGACGAGAGGACCAGATGATGAAAGCTGCCAGCATCACCCTTGCCGCCCTGCTTGCCCTTGGCGCCTGCGCCGCCACCTCGCCCTATACGGTCGCGGACCCGCGCTGCAATCCCGCCCGCCACCAGCAGCTGGTCGGCATGAACTGGGGCGAGGTGTTCCTGCCGCCGAACCTGACCGTGCGCCTGATCGACCGGAACGAGATCGTTCCGGCAACCAGCAATCCGGGCCGCCTGAACCTTCATGTGGACGAAAAGGGCTGGATCGGCCGGATCAGCTGCGGCTGATCCCAGCCCCGTTCAACGCCCGCGCTTGGACCGCTTGTTGCCGCCGCGCTGGCCCGCGCGCCCCGCCGTGGACCGCCCCGAGGCGCGGGTCGCGGCCTCGGCGGCCTCTTCCACCGCCGATTGACGCGCCAGCGGATCGTCCGAGATCGCCAGATCGACGGCCTCCAGCCGCTTGACCTCGTCGCGCAGCCGCGCGGCTTCCTCGAATTCCAGGTTTTCGGCCGCCTTGCGCATCTGGGCCCGCAGGGCGTCGAGATGGGCGGCGAGGTTCGCGCCCACCATCGGCTTATCGACCTTGGCGGTGATGCGTGACTGGTCCGTATCCCCCTGCCAGAGGCCCGCCAGAACATCCTCGACATTCTTGCGGACGGTCGTCGGCGTGATCCCGTGGGCCTCGTTATAGGCCATCTGCTTCTGGCGACGGCGCTCGGTCTCGGCCATGGCGCGTTCCATGCTGCCGGTGATGCGGTCGGCATACATGATGACCCGCCCCTCGGCGTTCCGCGCGGCCCGGCCGATGGTCTGGATCAGCGAGGTCTCCGAGCGCAGGAAGCCTTCCTTGTCGGCATCGAGGATCGCCACCAGCCCGCATTCCGGAATGTCCAGCCCCTCGCGCAGCAGGTTGATCCCCACCAAGACGTCGAAGGCCCCGAGCCGCAGGTCGCGCAGGATCTCGATCCGCTCGATCGTGTCGATGTCGCTGTGCATGTAGCGGATGCGGATGCCCTGCTCGTGCATGTACTCGGTCAGGTCCTCGGCCATGCGCTTGGTCAGCGTGGTGACCAGCGTGCGATAGCCGGCGGCGCTGACGCGGCGCACCTCGTCCAGAAGGTCGTCCACCTGCATCTCGACCGGACGGATCTCGATCTGCGGGTCCAGCAGGCCGGTCGGGCGGATGATCTGCTCGGTGAAGACGCCGCCGGTCTGGTCCATCTCCCATTGGGCGGGGGTGGCAGACACGAACACCGACTGAGGCCGCATCGCGTCCCATTCCTCGAACTTCAGGGGGCGGTTGTCCATGCAGCTGGGCAGGCGGAAGCCGTGTTCCGCCAGCGTGAACTTGCGCCGGAAGTCGCCCCGATACATGCCGCCGATCTGCGGCACGCTGACATGGGATTCATCGGCAAAGACGATGGCATTGTCGGGGATGAACTCGAACAGGGTGGGGGGCGGCTCGCCCGGCGCGCGACCGGTCAGGTAGCGCGAGTAGTTCTCGATCCCGTTGCAGACGCCGGTGGCTTCCAGCATCTCGATGTCGAAATTCGTGCGCTGCTCAAGGCGCTGCGCCTCCAGCAGCTTGCCCTCGTCCTGAAGCTGCTTCAGGCGCATCTGCAGCTCAGCCTTGATGCCCTTGACCGCCTGCTGAAGCGTCGGGCGCGGCGTCACATAGTGGCTGTTGGCGTAGATGCGGATCTGCTTGAAGCTGTCGGTCTTGACCCCGGTCAGCGGGTCGAATTCGGTGATCGCCTCAAGCTCGTTGCCGAAGAAGTCGAAGCGCCAGGCGCGGTCCTCGAGGTGGGCGGGCCAGACCTCGACCAGATCGCCGCGCACGCGGAAGCCGCCGCGCTGGAAGCTGGCGTCGAGGCGCCGGTACTGCTGCGCGACCAGCTGGCCGAGGAACTCGCGCTGATCATAGCTTTGACCCACGATCATGTCCTGCGTCATGGCCGAGTAGGTCTCGACCGAGCCGATGCCGTAGATGCAGCTGACCGAGGCGACGATGATCACGTCGTCGCGTTCCAGAAGCGCGCGCGTCGCCGAGTGGCGCATCCGGTCGATGGCCTCGTTGATCTGCGATTCCTTCTCGATGTAGGTGTCGCTGCGGGGGACGTAGGCCTCGGGCTGGTAATAGTCGTAGTAGCTGACGAAATACTCGACGGCGTTTTCGGGGAAAAAGCCCTTGAACTCGCCATAGAGTTGGGCGGCCAGCGTCTTGTTCGGGGCAAGGATGATCGCAGGGCGCTGTGTCTCTTCGATGACCTTCGCCATGGTAAAGGTCTTGCCGGTCCCGGTCGCGCCCAGAAGGACCTGGTCGCGTTCCCCCGACATCACCCCTGCCGCCAGTTCGCGGATCGCGGTCGGCTGGTCGCCTGCGGGCTGGAACTCGCTGTGCATGACAAAGCGCTTCCCGCCCTCGAGCTTGGGGCGGGTCACTTCGATGGGACGCGCAACGGGCGCGTTCGTGTTGTTGTGACCCATGGGGTTCCTGATCCGTTCGGCTTGGCCCCAAGATGTGCCCGAACGGGGCCGATTTCAACCGCGCTTGATCCGGGCGGGTTGAAGTTCCTGCCACCCTGCCCCGCCATCCAGCTCGTCGGCCAGAATCTCGGCAGTGACCGGCCCGAGGGTGAAGCCCTGATGGCCGTGTCCGAAATGCGCCCAGAGGTTCGGCTGGTCCGGCACCCGGCCCACCAGGGGCAGCATGTCGGGCATGCAGGGGCGGCGGCCGGTCCAGGGCTCGGCCTCGACCGGGGCGCCGATGTCGAACAATTCCCGCGCGGCCTTTTCGCCGTGCTTCAGCTGCGGCGGCGACAGGCGCGGATGTGGCGTCAGCTCGGCGGCGGTGGCGATGCGAAGGCCCCGGCGCATGGGCGAGAGGACGACCGAGTTGCCGAAATCCGCGATCGGGTGATGGGGCGGCATCTCCATGTGGTAATGACGATGATAGCCGCGCTTGAACACCATCGGAACGCGCAGGCCGAAGCGTTCGGTCAGGATCGGCGACCAGGGGCCAAGCGCGATCACGGCATGCTCGGCCTCGGCCTCGTCCGCGACCCAGGCCGCGCCCTTGCGGTGCAGGTCGCCCGCATCGCCGTTCACGATCCGCCCGCCGCGCTTCTGGAACAGCGCCGCGTAAGACGCGACCAGGCCGCCCGGATCGGCGCAGTTCCAGCTGTCGGACCAATGGGTCGCGCCCTCGACCTCGATCTTGACCGAAGGCTCGATGGCGCGCAGTTCCGCGCCCGTCATCAGCCGCGCCTCGACGCCGAATTCGGTCAGGAAGCGTTCGGCCGTCTTGCGCGCCTTGTCCATCCGGGCGGGGGTGCGGTGGATCTCGATATAGCCGTTCCGGCGGATGATGTTGTCCGCGCCCGCAGCCGCGATCAAGGGCCCGTGACGGTCGGTCGATTGCCGGATCAGCCGCCCCCAGGTGGCCGAGGCGCGGCGATGCGCGGCGGGCAGCGAATGGCGGGCATAGGACAGGATCGCGCCCAGCTGCGGCAAGAGCCCCGAGGGCGTCCACTTGACGTCAAAGCCCCGGCCAAGCGCGATCTGCATCAGCGCGAAGGGCGCCAGCGGCATCGCATAGGGCTCGACCGCCTCGGTCTGGATCAGCCCGGCATTGCCGTAGCTGGTCTCGCGCCCCGGCACGCCGCGTTCGATGATCGTGACATCATGCCCGCGCGCCTGCAACGCCAACCCGGTCGAGACCCCGACCATCCCCGCACCCAGAACCAGAATCTCGGCCATCGCTGCCCCCTGTCCGCTGAACTGGATCAGGGATGCCGGGATCGCGCGCATCCGGCAAGGATGAAAGGGCTTTCTTCGGCCTTCGCCCGAATCTTTGCAAGATTCAGGCGAAAAGCTCGCGGCAGAAGGTCAATCCTTCGATCAGCGCGTCCACTTCTGCCTGCGTGTTGTACATCGCAAAGCTGGCCCGCGCGCTGGCCGGGACGCCCAGATGCGCCATCAGCGGCATCGCGCAATGCGTGCCCGCCCGGACGGCGATTCCCTTCTTGTCGAGGATGGTCGAGATGTCATGCGCATGCGCCCCCTCCATCGTCATGGAAAAGATCGCGCCCTTGTCGGCCGCATCACCCTGAACCTGAAGCCAGTTCAGGCTGCGAAGCCGCTCGCGGGCATAGTCGCGCAGGGCGCGTTCATGAGCGGCGATGTTCTCCATCCCCAGATCCATCAGATATTCCAGCGCGACGCCTAGGCCGATCTGGTTGACGATGCCGGGCGTGCCAGCCTCGAAGCGCAGGGGGCCGTCATTATAGGTCACGGCATCGCGCGTCACCGTGCGGATCATGTCGCCCCCGCCGAGGAAGGGGCGCATCTGGGCCTGACGCTCGCGCCGGACCCAGATCGCGCCCGAGCCCGAGGGGCCGTAAAGCTTGTGGCCGGTGATGCAGTAGAAATCCGCGCCAAGCGTCGACAGGTCCACCGGCATGTGGACCGAGGCCTGGCTGCCATCGACGACCAGCGGCAGGTCGGTCCCCGCCCGGATTCCCGCGATATCGACGACCGTGCCGGTCACGTTCGACATATGGGTGACGGCGATCATCTTCGTGCGCGGCGTGATCGCGGCCAGAACCTTTTCGGGGGGCAGGCTGCCATTGGGCTCGGGCTCGACCCAGTTCAGCACCACGCCCTGACGCTCGCGCAGGAAATGCCACGGCACGATATTGGCGTGATGCTCCAGCACGGAAAGCAGGATCTCGTCGCCCGGCTGAAGGTTCGGCGCGGCCCAACCGTAGCTGACCATGTTCAGCGCCTCGGTCGATCCCGAGGTGAAGATCACCTCGTCCTCGTGGGGCGCGTTCAGGAAGCGCGCGATGATCGCGCGGACGCGCTCGTAATTGTCGGTGGCCAGGTTCGACAGGAAGTGCAGGCCGCGATGGACATTGGCGTATTCGCCCTCGTAGGCGCGGGTGATCGCCTCGATCACGCAGCGCGGCTTCTGCGCGCTGGCGCCGTTGTCCAGATAGACCAGCGGGCGGCCGTTGACCTGCCGCGACAGGATCGGAAAATCGGCGCGGACGGCATCGACATCAAAGCTCATTGCGGCATCTCCGGCAGGATTCCCAGGGCGACGGCAAAGAAGGACAGAACGAAGCCAAGCGCCAGAAGCGTGGCGAACATGACCAGCAGGATCTTGGGCGCGCTGGTGAAGCCGTGCAGCGCCTTGGTGAATTGCACGGTCAGCCACAGGAACAGCGCGATGGACAGGATGCCCAGAATGGCGGCGAAAGGCGGCAGGATGATCGACAGCACGACCTGGATGGCCTGCACCATCAGCAGGATCGCCTCGATCCAGACGGCCAGAAGCAGCGCATCCTCGAACCGGCCATGGCCCCCGAACATGCGCCCGACCGAGGCCATCAACGAGGCCCCGACCACCACGGCGGCGAATTGCAGCCCCGCCAGGACCAGCGGCTGCTGCCCGGCCAGCAGCCCCGGCTGTCCCTCATCAGCACCGCCATAGATCTGCATCGAGACCCAGGCCAGAAGCCCCGAGACCGACACCGCCAGCGCCAGCGCCATCCAGCGCACGGACATCGGCCAGCCCTGCGCCATCAGCCAGTGGGCGGCCTGCTCCGGCTCTCGGAAGGTCAGCCGGATCAGGGCCTTGAAGTCGTCAGAGCTCATCGAACACGCCTTGCCAGCGCCGCAATCCCGGCGCCCCATATGAAGAAAAAGCCGAAGCCCGCCACGACGTCGGTGGTGACCAGCGCCGGGCCCTCGCCGATGAAGCCGCCGACCAGCCCGCGCAGCAGCATCGCCGGCGCCACGGCCAGCAGCGCCCAGAACAATGCCAGCCGCGAGGCCTCGGGCGCAAGCCGCCAGGGCGTCGCGCGGCTGAACAGCGACACCAGCGCGGCCACCGCATAGGCCAGAAGCGGCATCATGAACATGACCGCCATCAGCGCGCCGCCCATCCGCGCCTCGAACGGGCGCGAGGGGTCGAGGGCCGCGGCGCGGGCATGGATCGGCGCCTGTGCCAGCAGCATGAAGACCATCGCCAGCATCAGCACGACCAGCATCACCCGGTCGGGCATGCCTTGAAGGCCCCGCACCACGCGGCGCGGCGCCCACCAGCTTTGCATGACGCGTCCCGCCATGCCCTGGCGGGGCGCGGGGCTCACGCCCGGCCGCGCCCGGTCAGCCACGCGTCAAGCCGTTCGTTGATCTCGTCGCGCAGGCCTTCATCCTCGACCTCTTCCAGCGCATCGGCCAGGAAGGACAGGACCAGGAACACGATCGCCCGGTCATGCGGCACCCCGCGAGAGCGCAGATAGAACAGCGCATCCTCGTCGATCGCGCCCGTGGTCGAGCCATGCGAGCATTTCACGTCGTCGGCATAGATCTCGAGCTCGGGCTTGGCCAGGAACTGGCTGGCCTCATCCAGCAGCAGCGCCTGGCTGATCTGGTAGCCGTCGGTCTTCTGCGCGCCGGGCTTCACCAGGATCTTGCCCTGAAAGACGCCCGTGGCGCCGTTCTTCAGCACCTTCTTGAAGACCTGCCGGCTTTCGCCGCGCAGCGCGCCATGGGTGACGAAGACCGTGTCGTCGTGGTGGAACGGCCCCTCGTCGCCATCGCCCAGAACGGCGGCGGCAACATGGGCCACGGCATCGTCGCCGACCATGTCGATGACCGATTCCTGCCGCATCGTCGTGCCGTTCACCGCCAGCGCAAAGCTTTTCAGCACGGCCTCTGCCGCCACACGCGCAAACAGGTGCGACAGCCCGACCTTGGCGTCATTGGCGCGCTTGGCGGTGATGTGGTGCAGCTTCGCGCCCGGGGCCAGATCGACCTCGATCACGCCATTCGAGCGCGCGCCGACGCTGCCGGTTTCCAGCAGGGTCAGCTCGGCGCCCTTCTCGACGCGGATCAGATGGTGCCAGATCGCATCCGCCTTGTCCGAGGCGCGGCGGTGCAGCACGTGAACCGGCTTCGCGGGCTTGCCCGTCACGCGGATCAGCAGTCCGTCGCGCGCCGCGGCCGTGTTCAGCGCGGCAAAGGGACGGCGCACCGGCGACTGGCCCGCAGCCTCCAGCGTGCCGAAGAGGCCATCGGCCCATTCCGCGCCCAAGGGGTTCGCCAGCGTCGTGATCTCGATCCCGTCCAGCGCCAGATCGTCCGAGGCGGCGGCATCAAAGACGCCATCCACGAAAACCAGCGTCAGCTTGTCGCGCGAGGCGAAAAGCGGCGAATCCGGCCCTTCGATGCGGGCGATTGCGGCGGGTTCGGGCGCGTTGAAGGGGCGCGGGTCAGTATAGCGCCAGTATTCGTCGCGCGGCCCCGGCAGGCCCATCGCGCGCAGCCGCGCCAGCGCATCGGCGCGCGCGGCGGCAAAGGCTCCCTTGGGCAGGTCCAGAGCGGCAAGACGCTGGTCCAGCGCGTCAGGCGCCTTGGCGGTGCCGCTGACCTGCGGCACCTGCATGTCCTTGACGGCGATATCCGACATCAGCCCGCCTCCGCCAGCAGGTCGCCGTAACCGTTTTCCTCGACCTCGAGCGCCAGCTCCGGCCCGCCCGATTTCACGATGCGACCATTCGCCATGATGTGCACCACGTCGGGCTGGATGTGGTTCAGCAGGCGCTGGTAATGGGTGATGACGAGGAAGCTGCGACCCGCGTCGCGCAGCGCGTTCACACCGTCGCTGACCAGCCGCATCGCGTCCACGTCGAGGCCCGAGTCGGTCTCGTCCATGATGCACATGCGCGGCTCGAGCATGGCCATCTGCAGGATCTCGTTGCGCTTCTTCTCGCCGCCCGAGAAGCCCACGTTCACCGGGCGCTTGAGCATGTCGGGGCTGATCTGCAGCTCGGCTGCCTTGGCGCGCACTGCCTTGAGGAACTCGCCCGAGGACAGCTCGGCCTCGCCGCGCGCCTTGCGCTGCGCATTCACGGCCGTTCGCAGGAAGGTCATGTTGCCGACGCCGGGAATCTCGACCGGATACTGGAACGCCAGGAACAGGCCGGCGGCGGCGCGCTCCTCGGGCTCCATGTCCAGCAGGCTCGCGCCGTCCAGCGTCGCCTCGCCCTCGGTCACCTCATAGCCGTCGCGGCCCGACAGGACATAGGACAGGGTGGACTTGCCCGAGCCGTTCGGACCCATGATCGCATGGACCTGACCGGCGGGAACCTCAAGCGACAGACCCTTCAGGATCTGCTTGTCCTCTTCCTCAAGTTTCACATGCAGATTGTTGATTTTCAGCATCTTTTCCTCAAACGGCGAAGGCGCCTCTCGGGGCGCCGCATTGGATGTGGGCCGGGACGCGCCCGGCCCTGCGGATCAGCCCACCGAGCCTTCCAGCGAGATGGCGACGAGGCTCTGCGCCTCCATGGCGAATTCCATCGGCAGCGCCTGCAGCACTTCGCGGCAGAAGCCGTTCACGACCAGCGCGACCGCCTCCTCCTCGTCCATCCCGCGCGAGCGGCAGTAGAAGAGCTGGTCGTCATCGACCTTGGACGTCGTCGCCTCGTGCTCGACCCGGCTACTGGTGTTCTTGACTTCGATATAGGGCACGGTGTGCGCGCCGCACTTGTCGCCGATCAGCAGGCTGTCGCACTGCGTGTAGTTGCGGCTGTTCGTGGCGCGAGGATGCATCGTCACCAGCCCGCGATAGGTGTTCTGCGCCTGACCGGCGGAAATCCCTTTGGAAACAATGCGTGAGCGGGTGTTCTTGCCAAGATGGATCATCTTGGTGCCCGTGTCGGCCTGCTGGAAGTTGTTCGCGATGGCGATCGAGTAGAACTCGCCCTGGCTCTCGTTCCCGCGCAGGATGCAGGACGGGTACTTCCAGGTGATCGCAGACCCGGTCTCGACCTGCGTCCACATCACCTTGGCCCGGTCGCCGCGGCAATCGGCGCGTTTGGTGACGAAGTTGTAGATGCCGCCCTTGCCGTCCTCGTCGCCGGGGAACCAGTTCTGGACGGTCGAATACTTCACCTCGGCATCCTCGAGGATGACGATCTCGACCACCGCCGCGTGCAGCTGGTTCGTGTCGCGCTTGGGCGCGGTGCAGCCCTCGAGGTAGCTGACATAGCTGCCCTTGTCGGCGATGATCAGCGTGCGCTCGAACTGGCCGGTGTTCTCGGCGTTGATGCGGAAATAGGTCGACAGCTCCATCGGGCAGCGCACGCCCTCGGGGATGTAGACGAAGCTGCCGTCCGAGAAGACCGCGCTGTTGAGCGTCGCGAAGTAGTTGTCCGACTGCGGCACCACCGAGCCGAGGTACTTCTTCACCAGCTCGGGATGCTCGCGGATCGCCTCGGAGATCGAGCAGAAGATGACGCCGGCCTTGGCCAGCTCGTCCTTGAAGGTCGTGCCCACGCTGACGCTGTCGAAGACGGCGTCCACGGCGACCTTGCGGCCCTCGGCGGGCGCGGCCTCTGCGCCCTCGACGCCGGCGAGGATCATCTGCTCACGCAGCGGGATGCCCAGCTTGTCGTAGGTCGCCAGCAGCTTCGGGTCGACCTCGTCCAGCGACTTGGGCTTGACCTCCATGCTCTTGGGGCGGGCGTAGTAGTACTGGTCCTGATAGTCGATCTCGGGGTAGTTCAGCATCGCCCATTTGGGCTCGGTCATGGTGACCCAACGCCGATAGGCGGCCAGCCGCCATTCGGTCATCCATTCGGGCTCGTTGTTCTTTTCCGAGATCAGACGGACGATATCCTCGTTCACGCCCTTGGGGGCGTATTCCATCTCGATCTCGGTGTCCCAGCCGTATTTGTAGCTGCCCATGTTCTGCACGGTCTCGACCGTTTCGCGGTCGACGCCCTCGCGCACGTCAAGATCGGTGGTTGCCGTCATCCTGTTTCCTTCCTGCGGCCGGCGCCGTGGCTAGCCATTCCTGTCGCGCCAGCGTGAATACGCGTTTTCCCAAGCATCCGCAAATCGGTTCATCTGATCGTCGTCCAAAGCCGGACTTATGGACAGACGGATGGCCGATTGCGATTGCTGATCGTCATAGCCCATCGCCTGCAGGGTGCCGCTGGCCCGCACCTTGCCGGACGAGCAGGCCGAGCCCGCCGAAATGGCAAAGCCCGCAAGATCCATCTGCATCACCTGCGTCTCACCCTTCCAGCGCGATGTAAGAAGGCAAGTCGTGTTCGGCAAGCGCCGCGCCCCTTTTCCGGCAATGGAAATTTCGGGGAAACGGTCCGTCAGACGCGCCTCCAGCCGGTCGCGCCGGGCGGCGACCTCGTCCCACAGCCCCGCCTCCAGATCGGCCTGCGCGGCGCGGGCGGCGGCGGCGAAGCCGAGGATGCCGATCAGGTTCTCGGTCCCGGCCCGGCGTCCCTGTTCCTGGCCGCCGCCTTTCAGGATCGCGTCCAGGTCGGTGCCCTTGCGCACGACCAGCGCGCCGATCCCCTTGGGACCGCCCAGCTTGTGCGCGCTGACGAAACCCGCCGTGATGCCCAGCCAGTTGAAGGCCAGGGGAATCTTGCCGAAGGCCTGGGTCAGATCGCTGGCCGCCAGCCCCTCGGGCAGGCGCTGGATCACGCCGGTCTCGCTGTTGGCCAGTTGCAGCGTGGCGCACTCGGGGTCGGGCACGGTGACGATGCCGTCGCGATCGACCGGCAGACAGGGATCGCACCAGGCGCGCACGGCGTCATGTTCGACCGGCGCGCAGGCCAGACCACGCCCCGCCAGAACCAGCGCCGCTGCCTCGGTCGCGCCAGAGGTGAAGACCAGATCCGCCCCGTCCGCACCAAGGGCGGTGGCGATATCCTCGCGCGCGCGTTCCATCGCCATCTTGGCGGCGCGGCCCTCGGCATGGACGGATGAGGGATTGCCGACCAGATCCATCGCCCGCAGCATCGCCTCGCGCGCCTCGGCGCGCAGGGGCGCGGTGGCGTTCCAGTCCAGATAGGTCCTCATGCAAGCGCCTCGGCGATGCGTGCGGCAAGGCGTGCGGCCACGGCCTCCTTGGCCATGCGCGGCCAGTCCTCGGCCCCCTCGGCGGTGATCAGCGTCACGGCATTCTCGGCCCCGCCCATGATGCCGGTGGCGGGGCGCACGTCATTGGCGACGATCCAGTCGCAGCCCTTGCGCGCGCGCTTGGCAGTCGCATGGGCGATCACGCCATCAGTCTCGGCGGCGAAGCCTACCACAAGGCGCGGGCGCTGCGGGGCCTGACTGATCCAGGCGAGGATGTCGGGGTTCTCGGCCATCTCCAGCGCCGGGGGGCGGCCTGTGCCGTCCTTCTTCATCTTGTTGTCGCTGCCGTTCAGCACGCGCCAATCGGCGACCGCCGCCGCCATCACGGCGGCATCGGCGGGCAGCGCGGCCTCGACCGCTTCGCGCATCTGCTGCGCGGTCTCGACGGCGATCACCGCGACGCCCTCGGGCGGCGACACCTGCGCGGGGCCGGTGACAAAGCTGACCCGCGCGCCCAGATCCCGCAGCGCCGCCGCAATCGCCGCCCCCTGAGCGCCCGATGAGCGGTTGGCGATGTAGCGGACCGGATCGATCGGCTCATGCGTCGGCCCCGAGGTCACGACCACATGCCGCCCCGCAAGCGGGCCGCGCGGCACCTGTGCCTCGGGCAGCAGACGCAGGGGCACGGGCGCCAGCGCCGCGCGGATCGCGTCAAGGATCGCCTCGGGCTCGGCCATGCGGCCGGGGCCGTATTCGCCGCATGCCATCTCGCCCTCGTCGGGGCCGACAAGCGCGATGCCGTCGCCGCGCAGGGTCGCCAGATTGCGCTGCGTCGCCGGGTGCTGCCACATGCGGACATTCATGGCGGGCGCGATCAGCACCGGCTTGTCGGTCGCCAGAAGCAGGGTCGAGGCCAGGTCATTGGCCAGCCCCGCCGCCATCTTGGCCATCAGATCGGCGGTGGCGGGCGCCACGACCACCAGATCGGCGCGGCGCGACAGCTGGATATGGCCGATCTCGGCCTCGGCCGCCACGTCGAACAGCGCCTGATGCACGGCTTCTCCGGCCAGCACGGACAGCGACAGGGGGGTGACGAACTCGGCCCCTGCCGTGGTCAGGACCGGCGTGACATGCGCGCCCTCGGCCCGGATCAGCCGGATCAGCGCGGGGATCTTGGTGGCGGAAATCCCGCCGCCCACGATCAGAAGTATCCGTTTTCCCAGCATGTCGCCCCCTTTGCCGGCCCGACTTGCGCCAGCCCGCCACAGATAGCCCCGCCCGCCCGCGCCCGCAAGAAAGCCCGCCGTTAACCTGTCCTTAACGTCATTCCCGTTAACCATGGCCCAAAGGTCAGGAGCCCGCATGATCGCCATCGCCTATTCGGTCGCCTTCGAGGGCGTGGACCCCCGTCTGGTCGAGGTGCAATGCTCGATCACCGCGGGCATGCCCGGTTTCGCCATCGTGGGCCTGCCCGACAAGGCCGTCAGCGAGGCGCGCGAACGGGTGCGCGCGGCCTTTGGCGCGCTGGCCATCGCGCTGCCGAACAAGCGCGTGACGGTGAACCTGTCGCCCGCCGACCTGCCCAAGGAAGGCTCGCATTTCGACCTGCCCATCGCGCTGGCCGTGCTGGCTGCGCTGCAGATCATCCCGCAGGACGAACTGGCGCGCTGCCTTGCGCTTGGCGAACTGGCGCTGGACGGGCGGCTGGTCGCGGTGGCGGGCGCCCTGCCAGCCGCCCTTGCCGCGTCCGAGGATGACCGCGCCCTGATCTGCCCCCGCGCCTGCGGCCCCGAGGCCGCGTGGATCGAGGCCGTGACGGTGCTGGCCCCCGCCACGCTGCGCGAGGTGATCGACCACCTGACCGACCGCAACCCGATCCCCCGCGCGCAGCCGGGCCGTGTCGCAAGCGGCGATGACGGCCTCTGCCTGTCGCAGGTGCGGGGGCAGGAACGCGCCCGCCGCGCGCTGGAAATCGCGGCAGCCGGGCGCCACCACCTGATGATGATCGGCCCGCCCGGTGCGGGCAAGTCGATGCTGGCCAAGCGCCTGCCCAGCCTCATGCCGCCCCTGACCGCGCGCGAGGCGCTTGAGACCTCGATGATCCAGTCGCTGGCGGGCACCCTGCCCGACGGCGGCATCTCGCGGCGCGCCCCCTTTCAGGAGCCGCATCACACCGCATCCCAGGCCGCGATCATCGGCGGCGGACGCGGCGCCGGGCCCGGCCAGATCAGCCTTGCCCATAACGGCGTGCTGTTTCTGGACGAGCTGCCCGAATTCCCGCGCAACGTTCTGGACAGCTTGCGCCAGCCGATCGAGACCGGCGAGGTCGTCGTTGCCCGCGCCAATGCCCATATCCGCTATCCCTGCCGGTTCCTGCTGGTGGCGGCCGCCAATCCCTGCCGCTGCGGCCAGATGGCCGACGCCGCCCGCGCCTGCCCCCGCGCGCCCGGATGCGGGGCCGATTACCTGTCGCGCATCTCGGGCCCGATGACCGACCGGTTCGATCTGAGGATCGAGGTGCCGCCCGTGGCGCTGGACGATCTGCAGCGCCCCTCGAACGGCGAGACCAGCGCGACGGTCGCCGCCCGCGTGGCCGACGCGCGCGCCCTTCAGGACAGGCGCTACCTTGATCACCCCTCGGTGCGGGTGAACGCCGATGCGCCGCCCGACCTTCTGGATCTGGTGGCCGCCCCCGATGCCGAGGGGCGCGCCTTGATCCAGCGCGCCTCGGAACGGCTGGGCCTGACCGCGCGGGGCTATCACCGCATCCTGCGGACCGCCCGCAGCATCGCGGATCTGGAGGGCAGCGACAAGGTCCACACCGCCCATTTGGCCGAGGCGATCAGCTACCGCCTGCCCGCGATGCCCGGCGCATAGGGAAGCCTTGATCGCCGCGCGCATTGCCCCCAAAACTGGCCGCATGATCGAGATCCCCACGCTTCGCACCAGCCGGACATTCCTGCGCCCCATGCAGGCCAGCGACTGGCCGGATTATCACCGGCTGATGGGGTCGGATCGTGCCGTCTTCATGGGCGGCCCCTTTGACCGGAAAGCCGCCTGGGGCATGTTCTGCGCCGATCACGCGCAATGGGATCTGTTCGGCTGCGGGGCGCTGATGATCGAGGACCGCCAGAGCGGCCGGGTTCTGGGGCAGGTCGGCATCAATGACGGCCCGCTCTTTCCGGAACGCGAACTGGGCTGGTTCGTCTATCCCGAGGCCGAGGGGCAAGGCCTGGCCTACGAGGCCGCATCCGCACTGAGGGATTGGGCGCGCGACGTCCTGCGGTGCCGGACGCTGGTCAGCTATCTGGACCCCGGCAACATCCGGTCAGCGCGGCTGGCCGAGCGGCTTGGGGCCGTGCCGGACCCGAAGGCGGCGCGCCCCGATCCGACAGATCTGGTCTATCGCCATTTCGGAGCGGCCCCGCCCGCCTGAACGAGGTCCCCGCATGCGACCCGCAGAAACGAAAAAAGCCGCCCCGAGGGGCGGCCTTTCCGTTTCCGAAGCCGGAAGCGATCAGACGAACTGGACGTTCGTCGCCGATTCGCGGCCGTCGCGGCCACGCTCCAGCTCGTAGGTTACTTTCTGACCGTCAGCCGGAGCCGAGAGGCCCGCACGCTCGAGCGCCGAGATGTGCAGGAACACGTCCTGACGGCCGCCTTCCGGTTGGATGAAGCCGAAGCCTTTGGTGCTGTTGAACCATTTCACGGTGCCGTTGGCCATCGTGAGATCTCCTGTCTTGGTTGCCACCCGCAGAATGCAGTGACTTGGCCCAGTCATTTAGCAAAGCAGACTGAAGGCAGAAGCAGACAGGATGCAGAGAAGATAACGAAGCACCCTTAAGCTAGGGAGTGGGGCGCGCGAATGCAAGGGCGCTTTGCAGATCGCGCAGCAATTCTATTCGTCTGGCGCAAGGCCCAGCCGGTCCAGCAGCTTGCGCGTCGATTCCTCGGCCAGGGGCGCGATGCGCTGATGCACCAGCGTCCTTTCGCTGAATGCCCACCAGCGGCGGTAATGCGGCAGAAAGGCGGCCTTCATCCGGTGCGTCTTGCCCAAGGGCAGGATGCCGTCGGGCTGCGCCAGCGCGCGCTTGCGGATCAGCCGCTCCTGCGCGGGATCGGGGCGAAAGGCAAAGGGCTTGGGCACATGGCCCGCGAAATGCACAATGGCGGGCTCGGCCTTGATCCGCCCCGCCCCCGGAAAGCCGAAGCGGAAGTTGTAGCGGTCATGGGCGGGCGCGAAGGCGCTGCCGAAGGTCAGCGAGAACAGCCCCTGATCCCCGAAGGACAGACCCTGCTGCTGCGCCCAGGTCGCCGTCCTGACGTAATGGTCGAGGTCGATCCCCTCGTCGCGGAACTTGCGCAGGTTCAGCACCATCGCGCCGCTGTTGATCAACCCCAGCGAGACGCGGCGGATCACCTCGGGATCGGTCCCTGCCTCGAAGGCCTCGCGCGCCGGGCCGATGGTGATCGGCGGCTGGGCGCGGGCCAGGAATTCGTGGCAGGCCAGAACATAGTGATCGCCCGGATCCTGGTTCAGGAAGGGGCGCAGATCGTCCAGCACCATCGTGTCGAGCGCGTCGATATAGATCACCCGGTCCAGATCGGAGGGCAGGTATTCGTGCGCGACGAACCACAGGAAGCGTTCGCAATCGGGCTTGCCGCCAAGCGTCCGCAGCGCCACCAGCGCCTCGGACCGCTCGACCCGGACGGGGCGCAGGCGGACATTGGGCAGCTTGTCGCAGAACCGGGCCATCCGGTTCATGATCGGATCGGCCACGTCCAGATGGAAGAACCAGAAATTGATCCGCTGACCGGGATGGGCGTCGGACAGCGACCGGATCAGGATCTGCGTGATCCCGGAATTCCTGCCCCCGCAGGAGGTCATCACGTCCAGCACCTCGCCCCGCCTGTCGGCGCGGGCCAGCCGGTGGCGCGCAAGCCTGTCGACCAGAGCGACGCGCACCCTCGCCAGGGTTCTGCCGAAGGGGATGCGCCTCATGGAATGCCTGCCTGATCGTGCTTTCGGTCAGGGCGCCGTTCCGGCCGTCCTCTGACAAGGATTGTGGTGCCGGCTGAGGGATTTGAACCCCCGACCCCCTGATTACAAATCAGACGCTCTACCACTGAGCTAAGCCGGCGCGGTTTCCGCGATAGCCTGACTGCCGGGTTTCTGCAAGCCAAGGTTGGTGCGCGCCAGCAGGATCACCGCCAGAATGCCGACCATCATCACCAGAAGACCCGCAGGCGCGGCATTGCCCAGATCCTCGAGGCTGGCGCGTTCATGGGTGCGGGTGGCCAGCGTCTCGAAATTGAAGGGCCGCAGCAGCAGCGTGGCGGGCAGTTCCTTGACGCAATCGACGAAGACCAGCAGCAGCGCCGCCCCGACCGAGCCGCGCATCAGCGGCAGGAACACGTCGCGCAGAACGCCCGCATGGTTGCGCCCGAGCGAGCGCGCCGCCATCGGCAGAGAGGGCGGAACCCGCGTGAAGGCCGCGTCGATGGCGCCCTGCCCGATGGCGAAGAAGCGCACGATATAGGCCAGCACGATGGCCGCGCCGGTCCCGGTGATCAGCAGGCCCGGATCGTTGCCGGTCAGCGCCAGAAGCGCATCGGCCACGCGGTGGTCCAGCGCGGCCATCGGGATCAGGATGCCCACCGCCAGAACCGCGCCGGGCGCGGCATAGCCCACCGTCGTCACCGGCAGCAGCAGCCGCGGCAGCCGCCGCCCCGACAGGCGCACGCCATAGACCATGACCATGGCCAGCCCCACCGTCAGGATCGCCGCGATCCCGCCCAGGCTGACCGTGTTCCATGCCGCGCGGGCCAGTCCCGGCGTTACCCAGCCCTGCGGATAGGCCAGCGCATAGGTCAGGATCACGCCCACCGGCAGCACGAAGCCCAGCAGGAACGGGAACAGACAGGCCGCCGTCGCCGCCCATGCGACCGGGCCGCGCAGGCGCTGCGGCGTGATGGGGCGCGGCTGGCGGGCGCTTTGGTGATAGCGGGCGCGGCGGCGGCCCAGCCGCTCCCACAGGCCCAGGATGATGACGATGGCCAGGATCACGCAGGCGATCTGTGCGGCGCCCCCGGCATTGCGCCGTTCCAGCCAGGTCGTGAAGATGCCGGTGTTCAGCGTCTGCACGCCGAAATAGCTGACGACGCCGTAATCGGCCACGGCCTCCATCATCGCGATGGCCGAGCCCGCCACGATGGCCGGGCGCGCCAGCGGCAGGCCCACGCGGCGAAAGAGCGCCCAGGGGCCGGTGCCCAGGGCGCGGGCGACCTCGTAGGCGCTGCCGGATTGCTCGTTCAGCGCCGCGCGGGTCAGCAGATAGACATAGGGATAGAGCGCGGCGCCCAGCACCACGATCGCCGCCTCGATCGAGCGGATGCGGGGAAACCAGTAGTCGCGGGCGCTTTCCCAGCCGAACCAGCCGCGCAGCGCGGTCTGGACGGGGCCGGAATAATCCAGGAAGTCGGCCAGCGCATAGGCGCCGATATAGGCGGGCACCGCCAGAGGCAGCAGCAGCAGCCATTGCAGCCAGCGCCGTCCGGGGAACTGATACATGCAGACCAGCCAGGCCGCCCCCGCCCCCATCGCCGCCGCCAGCGCCCCGGTGCCAAGCGTCAGGATCACCGTGTTGCTGAAATAGCGCGGCATCACCGTGGACATCAGCTGCGGCCAGATGTTGCCGGTAGGATTAGCCGCCATCCAGACCACCGCCACGACCGGCGACAGCACAAGCGCCGCGATCAGCGCCGAGGCCAGCGACCAGCCGCGCCCTCCGCCCTGTCTCAGCCCCTGTTCGCCGGTCCTGGCCGTTGCGGCCTCAGTGCTGGATGTCGTCATGCGCGCGTCGTTAGCGCAAAGCGGTTTGACTGTCCACGAAGGACGGCTAGATTGCACGCTGCCGCGCCTGCCATGACGCGGGCCAACGACAAGACGGGACAGGACGGCATCATGCAGATCGCCTATCACATCGGGGTGCATTGCACCGACGGTGACCGGATGCTGAAGACCTTGCTGAACAACCGCAACTGGTTGCTGCGCGAGGGGACCGAGGTCGTCACGCCGAACCGCCACCGCGCCGTTCTGGACGAGGCGCTCGAGGCGCTGCAGGGCGGCACCGCCACGCCCGAGATGGAACAGATCATGCTGGACGCGCTGGTCGAAAGCGACAATCCGTCGCGGCTGGTCATGTCCAGCGCGACCTTCATGGGCGCGCCCGGCCGGGTCTGCGGCCAGGGCGGCCTTTACCCGCAGATGGGGGCGCGGGTCTCGGCGCTGCGCAAGCTGTTTCCTTCGGCGGAATGCGAGTTCTTCGTGGCGATCCGCAACCCCGCCACGCTGCTGACCGAGGTGCTGCCGCAATTCACCGGCGGCGGCTACCGCGAACTGGTGCAGGGCTGCCGTCCCGAGGATCTGCGCTGGCGCGATCCGCTTTTGTCGCTGCTGCGGGCGGCTGCGGGCTGCCGGGTGGTGATCTGGTGCCACGAGGACGTGCCGCTGATCTGGCCGGAACTGGTGCGGCTGCTGGGACATATCCCGCAGGACGTGCCGCTGTCGGGCGCGCTGATCTACATGTACGACCTGCTGGGCGAGGCCGGGATCGCGCGACTGCGCGACGCCGTGGCCGGGCAGGATAACCTGGACATCACGCGCCGCCGCGACATCTATGCCCGCGTGCTGGAGAAATACGCCCTGCCCGGAACGCTGGACCAGGTGATCGACCTGCCCGGCTGGACACAGGAGGTCGTGGATCAGGTCACCGACCTCTACCGCGCCGACGCCGCCATGATCGCGGCGCAGCCCGGCGTCGAATTCGTGCTGCCCTGACGCGCAGGACCCCGGGGGCGCGCCGCGCGGCGCGCCCGCCAGAGGGTGCCGTCAGGCCATCCCGAGCGCGGTCTTGTACATCTCCAGAATCGCCTCTTCCTCGGCGATGTCGTCACGGTGGCGTTTGCGAAGGGCGACGATCTTCTTCATGACCTTGGTGTCGTATCCGCGGGCCTTGGCCTCGGCCATGACTTCCTTCTGACGCTCGCTGATGTCCTTCTTCTCGGCCTCGAGCTGCTCGAACTGCTCGATGAACTGGCGCAATTCGTCTGCGGCGACGCCGTAAGCCTGATCGTCCTGCATGGCGGTCTTTCCCTTTTCGCGTTTTGCCCGACCTGTTAGGCCGTCTTGCCGCGCGGTGCAATCGCCGCTAGGGCGGGCGTCGGAAAACTGCCGGGGGATGCTGCCATGAGCCTTTACGACTGGATCATCTGGGCGGGTGCCGCCCTGACCCTGCTGGGGCTTGTCGGGATCGTCTGGTGCATCCTGACCGTCACCCGCGCCCGCCGCGCCGGGATGGACGACGACGCGCTGCGCGCGCGGATGAAGACGGTGCTGGCGGTGAACATGGCCGCGCTGGCGGCGTCCTGCATCGGGCTGATGGTCGTCGTGTTGGCGATCATGCTCAAGCCCTGAGCCCCGGCGCACGGTCTTGACATATTCTTATATCGGAATACATCTTCGGCAGGCTGCAACCAAGGAGCATGCGGATGGAACCCGACTGGATCATGGGCCTGATCGGCGGATTGATGATCGGCGGCGCGGCGGCGCTGTATCTTCTGGGCAATGGCCGCATCATGGGGGCCAGCGGGCTGCTGGGCGGGCTGATCGACGGCACGGGCCGCGCGAACTGGACCGAGCGCGCGGTGTTTCTCGCCGCGCTGGTGCTGGTTCCGGCGCTGATGGTCGCGGCGGGTCTGGGCGCGGCGTCCGAGCCGGTGGCGGGAACGGGCGTGCTGATCCTTGCGGGTCTGCTGGTCGGCTTCGGCACGCGGCTGGGCAATGGCTGCACCTCGGGGCACGGGGTCTGCGGCATCTCGCGGCTGTCCTGGCGCGGCATCGCGGCCACGGGCATCTATCTGGCGACGGGCGTTCTGGCCGTCATCATCGCACGCATGATCGGGTGGGCATGACATGACACGTTTGCTGATCGCCGCGCTTTCGGGCGGGCTTTTCGGGGCCGGGCTGCTGGTGTCGGGGATGACGGACCCGGCCAAGGTCCGGGGCTGGCTGGACATCTTCGGCGTATGGGACCCGACGCTGGCCTTCGTTCTGGGCGGCGCGGTGGTGCCGATGTTCTTCGTCTGGCGCCTCGCCGCGCGCAGGCCCGCCGCGCTGACCGGCGCGCCCATGCCCGCCCTGCCGCCGCAGAGACTGGACGGCCGCCTGATCGGAGGCGCGGCCCTGTTCGGGCTTGGCTGGGGTCTGGCGGGGCTCTGTCCCGGCCCGGCCATCGCCTCGCTGGCGATCGGCGGCACGCCCGCGCTGACCTTCATGGCGGCGATGGTCGCGGGGATGGCGCTATTCGGCCTGTGGAACAACCGCCAGCCGCGCGCGGCCCTCGCATGAGGCTGCTGCTGCAACGCGTGACCGAGGCTTCGGTCTCGGTCGGGGGGCAGATCGTCGGGCGAACCGGCCCCGGCCTTCTGGCGCTGGTCTGCGCGATGCAGGGCGATGACGAGGTCGCGGCCGAGCGCATGGCCGCACGCATGGCGAAACTGCGGATCTTCCGCGACGAGGCCGGGCGGATGAACCGCGCGATCACCGATATCGGCGGCGGTGTGCTGGCGGTCAGCCAGTTCACGCTGGCCGCCGATACGCGCAGCGGCAACCGGCCCGGCTTTTCCTCGGCCGCCGCACCCGAGGACGGCCGCCGCCTTTATGAGCATTTCGTCGCCGCCCTGCGCGGCCTGGGCCTGCCGGTCGAGACCGGGATCTTCGGCGCCGAGATGCAGGTGTCGCTGCTCAATGACGGCCCGGTCACGATCTGGCTGGACAGCGCCGAGCGCGCTTGACTTTCGCGCCTGACTGCACCATCTGCAACACGTCGCCCCCTGCTGCCGCGTGAGCAGCCACAGATCGGGCCCGCCGGGCCACCCTGTCTTGGGCGCGACACAGATCCGTTTCCCATTCACGCGGGGAGGCAGCGGGCATACTCGTATTTCGCCCGCACCCCTGCAACAGGCCGCGCCCGATGCGCGGCCCCAGCCTCGTGCGCCCGATACGGGGGGCGGCGGGGACGAAAGACGATCATGGAACAGAAGACCAATTCCCGCCGCCGGCACAATCGCGGCCCCAACGCTTCCCCCACCGCCCATGGCGGCCGCCGCGCGGTGCCGAATGTGCAATCGCCCGCGCTGGCCGCGAACGAGGGCCGCCGCGCCCCGGCCCGCGACCCGCTGCCCACCGGCCCCTTTGCCGATATGGGCATCGACCACCGCATCAACGCCAACATCGCCGCGATGGGCCTGACCCAGCCGACCCCGATCCAGAGCCAAGGCATCCCCTCGGTCGTGGCGGGGCGCGACGTGCTGGGCCTGGCGCAGACCGGCACCGGCAAGACGGCCGCCTTCGGCCTGCCGATGCTGACGCGGCTGATCAAATACGGCAAGAAACCCGATCCGCGCACCTGCCGGGCGCTGATCCTGGCCCCCACCCGCGAACTGGCCACCCAGATCGCCACCAATATCGACGCCTATGCCGAAGGCACTCCGATCCGCAGCTTTCGCGTGGTCGGCGGCGCCTCGATCAACGTCCAGACCGAGCGGCTGTCGCGCGGCGTGGACGTGCTGATCGCCACGCCGGGCCGCCTGATGGACCTGATCGAACGCCGCGCGGTCGATCTGTCGGCCACCACCTATCTGGTGCTGGACGAGGCGGACCAGATGCTGGACATCGGCTTCATCCACACGCTGCGCAAGATCGCCAAGATGCTGCCGCGCGAACGTCAGACGCTGCTGTTTTCCGCCACCATGCCCAAGCTGATGGAGGAACTGGCTGAGACCTATCTGACCGATCCCGTCCGTGTGGCCGTGAACCCTCCGGGTCAGGCTGCCCGCAAGATCGAACAGGGCGTCCACTTCACCGGCCAGGGCGACAAGGCCACGCTGCTGGCGGAGTACCTGTCCAAGCATCCGGGCGAATTGGCGATGGTCTTCGGCCGCACCAAGCATGGTTGCGAAAAGCTGGCCAAGCTGCTGGAAAAATGGGGTTTCCCGGTCGCTGCGATCCACGGCAACAAAAGCCAAGGCCAGCGCGAGCGCGCGCTGGAGGCCTTCCGCAAGGGCGAGACGCAGGTTCTGGTCGCCACCGATGTGGCGGCGCGGGGCCTCGACATTCCCGAGGTCGCGCATGTCTATAACTACGACCTGCCCAACGTCCCCGAGAACTATGTCCACCGCATCGGCCGCACTGCGCGGGCGGGTCGTGACGGCCGCGCCGTCGCCTTCTGCGCGCCGGCCGAGATGGGTGAATTGCGCGCCATTGAAAAGGCGATGAAGGCCACGATCCCGGTCATCGGCGGCGAGCCCTGGGCCTATGCGGCGGCCCCCGCCGCCAAGGGTCCGCGCCCGCAATCGCGGGGCCGCGCGCCGATGGGCGGCGGCGCGAAACCCTCGCGCAAGCCCGCGGGCGGCGCCAAGCGCCGGGGCTGATCCCCGCACCGATACCACCGGAAAAGCCGCAGGTCCGCCCTGCGGCTTTTCTCATGGTGCCGCAGGGCCTTGAGGCGGCGGCGGGGCGCGGCTATCTGGCGGCATGGCCAAGCTCTATTTCCATTATTCCACGATGAATGCGGGCAAGAGCACGATGCTCCTGCAGGCCGCGCACAATTACCGCGAACGCGGCATGGCGGTCCTGCTGCTGTCGGCGGCGTTCGACGACCGGGCGGGCGCGGGGCGCATCGCCAGCCGCATCGGCATCGCGGCGGATTCGGTGGTCTTTTCCCAGCAGACCGACCTTTTCGACCTGATCGGCCGGATCGGCGCGGGCTGCGCCTGCATCTTCGTGGACGAGGCGCAATTCCTGACCCGCGATCAGGTCTGGCAACTCGCGCGCGTGGCCGACGATCTGGGCCAGCCGGTCATGTGCTATGGGCTGCGCGTCGATTTCCGAGGCGAGCTGTTTCCCGGCTCGGCCGCGCTGCTGGCTTTGGCCGACGACATGCGCGAGGTCCGTACGATCTGCCATTGCGGGCGCAAGGCGACGATGGTCGTGCGCCACGACCCCGAGGGCCGCGTCATCACCGAAGGCGCGCAGGTCCAGGTCGGCGGGAACGAGACCTATGTCTCGCTCTGCCGGCGCCACTGGCGCGAGGCCGTGGGCCAGCGCGAGCCCGATCACAATAGCGCCCCGGACGACGCCGCCGCGTTGCGGGGCGCGGGGGCTTGATGTAACCATCGCGGGCGAAGAAGTCAGAGGAACCTACCCCCATGCGCGCATTCCTTGTGTGGTTCGCCGTCGCCCTGTCGCTTGCCGCACCCGCGCGTGCCTTCGACACGACCGCGACCTCGGCCTGGGTCTATGACGTGACCAGCGGCACCGTGCTGATGGAGAAGAATGCCGACGTGGCGATCCCGCCCGCCTCGATGTCGAAGCTGATGACGCTCTACATGCTCTACGAGGCGCTCGAGGATGGCCGCGTCCAGATGGATACGCGCCTGCCCGTCTCCAGCCGCGCGCGGCAGATGGGCGGTTCGACCATGTTCCTCAACGAGCTCGACCGTCCCACGGTCGAGGAACTGATCAAGGGCATCATCGTGCTGTCGGGCAATGATGCCTGCGTCGTCGTGGCCGAAGGGCTGGCCGGAACCGAGGAGGCATTCGCCCGCCAGATGACCGAACGCGGCCGCCAGATCGGGCTGACCCATTCGGTCTTCAAGAACTCGACCGGCTGGCCGGCCGAGGGCCATGTCATGTCGGCCGAGGATATGGGCCTTGTCGCGCTGCGGATCATCGAGGATTTCCCGCAATATTACAGCGACTTCGCGCTGACAGAATTCCGCTTTGACGACCGCGCGCCCGCCAACCGCTACAACCGCAACCCGATCCTGCGGCAGGGGATCGGCGACGGGCTCAAGACCGGCCACACGCAAGAGGCCGGATATGGTCTGGTGGGTTCGGCCGCGCAGGACGGGCGTCGGATCATCTTCGTCGTCTCGGGCCTGCAATCCGACCGCGCCCGCGCCGAGGAATCCGAGCGCATCGTGAACTGGGCCTTCCGGCAATTCACCATGCAGACGCTGGTCCCGGCGGGCGAGACCGTGACCGAGGCGCCGGTCTGGCTGGGCACGGCCAGCCGCGTGGGCCTGACCACCGAGAACGGCGTCAACGTGCTGGTCCCCGCAGGCGCGCAGGATCAGGTCACGGTCGAGATCGTCTATGACAGCCCGATCCCCGCGCCCATCGCCAAGGGCGACCCGGTCGGCCGTCTGGTCGTGACCATCCCCGGCGCGCGCGAGGCCGTCACTCCGCTGATCGCCACCGCCGACATCGCCGAGGCGGGCTTTCTGGGCCGCATCAAGGGCGCCGTGATGCAACTGGGGCAGCGCGCCATCGCCGCCACCGGCATCTGATGCTGATCAGCTTCGAGGGGATCGACGGCTGCGGCAAGTCCACGCAGGCCCGCCTTCTGGCCGAGGCCCTGCGCGCCCAGGGCCGCGAGGTCGTGCTGACCCGCGAGCCCGGCGGCAGCCCCGGTGCCGAAGAGATCCGGCGCCTGCTGGTCGAGGGCGCGGGCGAACGCTGGTCGCCCGAGACGGAATGCCTGCTCTTCACCGCGGCCCGGCGCGATCACCTGGAACGCACGATCCGCCCCGCGCTGGACAGGGGCGCGATCGTCATCACCGACCGCTTCGCCGACAGCACCCGCGTCTATCAGGGCGCGGCGCGGGGCGATCTGCGCGCGATGGTGGACCGCTTGCACGCGCTGATGATCGGGATCGAACCCGACCGCAGCTTCGTCATCGACATCGACCCGGCGACCGGCCTTGCGCGCGGCACCGCGCGCGGCGGGACCGAAGATCGGTTCGAAAGCCTTGGCCTTGGTTTTCAGGAACGCCTCGCGCAGGGCTTCCGCGCGCTGGCCGCCGAGTATCCGAACCGCGTGCGCCTGATCGACGGCAGCGGCGCACCCGACGAGGTCGCAGCCCGCATCCGGGCCGCGTTGTGAAGACCGCGCCCGAGGATATCCCCGAACCCGACCGCGTGCCCGGCGCCCCCCACCCGCGCGAGGCGAGGCGCGTGCTGGGCCATGATGCGGCACTGCGCGATTTCGTCTCGGCGGCGCGGGGCGGGCGGCTGCACCATGCCTGGCTTCTGACCGGCCCGCGCGGGGTGGGCAAGGCGACTTTGGCCTGGTCCATCGCCAAATGGGTCCTGTCGGGAATGGCGTCGGATGACCTGACCTCAAACCCCGAAAGCCCCGAGACGCGCCGCGTGCTGGCGTTGTCCGAACCGCGCCTGACCGTGATCCGCCGCCCCTGGGACGACAAGGCGGGCCGCCTCTCCGCGCAGATCACCGTGGACGAGATCCGGCGGCTACTGTCCTTCTTCCACATGAGCGCGGCCGAGGGCGGGCACCGCGTCGCCATCATCGACGCCGCCGACGACATGAACACCGCCGCCGCCAATGCGCTGCTGAAAGTGCTTGAGGAACCGCCCGCCCGGACTCTGATCCTGCTGGTCGCGCATCAGCCCGCAGGGCTTTTGCCTACGATCCGGTCGCGCTGCCGGACGCTGCGCCTGTCGCCGCTGGCCGCGCCGCAGATGGGCGCGATCCTGTCCGATATGGGCCTGCACGAGGATGCCGAGCCGCTGGCCGCCCTGTCCGACGGCTCGGTCGGCGAGGCGCTGCGACTGGCCGGGCAGGACGGGCTGGACCGGTATCAGGCGCTGGTCGATCTGTTTGCCACCCTGCCCCGGCTGGACCGGCTGGCGGCGGCGGAATGGGCCAATGCGGCAGCGGGCCGGGCGGGGGCGGATGGCGATCCGTTCGATCTGGCGATCACGCTGCTGGACCGCTTTCTGGCGCGGCTGGCGCGGGCGGGACTGATGGGCGCGCCGCTGGATCAGGCGGCGCGGGGCGAGGCCGCGCTGATGGCGCGGCTGTCACCCGACGACCTGGCCGCCCGCCACTGGGCCGAGGCGCAGGCCAGCCTGTCGGCTCGGGCCCGCGCAGGCCGGGCGGTCAATATTGACCCCGCCGCGCTGGTGTTGGATATGGTTCTGGAACTGGCGCAATCGCCCCCGGCGCGCGCCGCGACAGCCTGACCGAAGGAAACCGGATGCGTGATGCAGCGCCCCCTGCCCTCGTGGACAGCCATTGCCATCTGGATTTCCCGGATTTCGATGGCGAACATGCGGCGCTGATTGAACGCGCCCGCGCCGCCGGCGTCACGCGCATGGTCACGATCTGCACCCGCCTGCGGAACGAACCCGCGATCCGCGCCCTGGCCGAGGCGCATGAGGGCGTCTTCTACGCCGCAGGCACCCATCCGATGAGCGTGGCCGAGGAACCCATGGCCTCGGTGGATCAGCTTGTCGCGCTGGCCGCGCATCCGAAATTCGTGGGGATCGGGGAAACCGGCCTCGACTATCACTACACCGCCGAAAGCGCGGCGCTTCAGCAGGAAAGTCTGCGCATCCATATCGAGGCCGCGCGCCGCACCGGCCTGCCGCTGATCATCCATGCCCGCGACGCCGATGACGACATGGCCCGCATCCTGACCGAGGAACACCGCGCGGGCGCCTATGGCTGCGTCATGCATTGCTTCAGCTCGTCCGCCGCCCTGGCGCGGGCGGCGCTGGATCTGGGCTTCTACCTCTCGATGTCGGGGATCGCGGCCTTTCCCCGGTCGTCTGACCTGCGCGAGATCTTCGCCGCAGCCCCCCTCGACCGCATCCTGATCGAGACCGACAGCCCTTATCTGGCCCCGCCCCCCCATCGCGGGCGGCGCAACGAGCCCGCCTATGTCGCCCATACCGCGCGCGTGGGGGCCGAGCTGTTCGGGCTGGACCTTGCCGCCTTTGCCGCTGCCAGCAGCGCGAATTTCGACCGGCTCTTCGCCAAGGCCGCCGCATGAGCGGCGATCTGCGCGTCACGATCCTGGGCTGCGGATCGTCCGGCGGCGTGCCGCGCCTGGGCAACCGTTGGGGCGTCTGCGACCCGGCCGAGCCGCGCAACCGGCGGCGGCGCTGCTCGATCCTGGTGGAACGCGACGGCGCGCAGGGCACGACGCGCGTCCTGATCGACAGCGGCCCCGATCTGGTGCCGCAGCTTCTGGATGCCGGGGTCGAGACGATCGACGCCGTGGTCTACACCCATGCCCATGCCGACCATATCCACGGCATCGATGATCTGCGGCAGTTGGTTTACAATGCCCGCCGCATGCTGCCCGCCTGGGCGGATCACCAGACCGCCGAGGCGCTGCTGACCCGCTTTGGCTACGTCTTCGAGACGCCCGAGGGCAGCGAATACCCCCCGATCTGCACGCTGAACCCGATCGAGGGCCGCGTGACGATCGACGGCCCCGGCGGCCCGGTCGGGCTGATCCCCTTCCGTGTTCAGCATGGCCGTACGACCGCGCTTGGCTTCCGCATCGGCGGGCTGGTCTATCTGCCCGACGTCTCGGCCATTCCCGACGCGGCCTGGCCCCTGATCGAGGGCGCCGAGACCTTCGTCATCGACGCGCTGCGCCCCGAACCCCATCCCAGCCATGCCCATCTGGCGCTGGCGCTGGACTGGATCGCCCGCGCGGCCAGCCCCCGCGCGGTGCTGACGAACATGCATCTGGACATGGATTACGCGACCGTCGCGCGCGAAACGCCCGATCACGTGACCCCCGCCCATGACATGATGCAGATCGAGGCGACAGCCGCCCTGCCCGATCTGCCCGCCGCGCTGTGAGCGCGCTTTTCACGATCATCCTGCCGGTCTTTCTGGTCGTGGGCTTCGGCTATCTGGCCGCCTGGCGGGGCTGGTTCGGCGCCTCGACGGTGGATGGCGTCATGGCCTTCGCGCAGAATTTCGCGGTGCCGGCGCTTCTGTTCGCCTCGATCGCGCGGCTGGATCTGGGGACCGAGTTCCGCCCGGCCCTGCTGATCCCCTTCTATCTGGGGGCCTTTGCCAGCTTTGCGGCGGGCTGGGCGGGGGCGCGCTATCTGTTCTCGCGCCCGCCGATGGATTGCGTGGCGATCGGCTTTGTCTGCCTGTTCTCGAACACGCTGCTTCTGGGCGTGCCGATCACCGAACGCGCCTATGGCCCCGAGGCGCTGGCGGGGAACTGGGCGATCATCGCGCTGCATTCGCCGCTGCTTTACACGTTCGGGATCACGGTGATGGAATTCACCCGCGCGCGCGGCTCGGGCCTGTCGGTCGGGCGGGTGGCGCTGAAGGCGCTGGCGGGGGTGCTGCGGACCTCGCTGGTGATCGGGATCCTGGCGGGGTTCAGCATGAACCTGCTGATGCAGGCGGGCCTCGTGATGCCGCAGGGCTTCTGGGACGCGGTGGACATGCTGGCGCGCGCGGCGCTGCCCGCCGCCCTGTTCGGGCTGGGCGGCATCCTCTACCGCTACCGGCCCGAAGGGGACATGGCCACCATCGCCATGTGCTGCGCCATTGCGCTGATCCTGCATCCCGCGATCACCTATGGCGCGGCGCGGCTGGCAGGGCTGGATGTGGCGGGGCTGCGTTCGGCGGTGCTGACCGCCTCGATGGCGCCCGGGGTCAACGCCTATCTCTTCGCCAATATCTACGGCTCGGCCCGCCGGGTCGCCGCGTCCAGCGTGCTGATGGCGACGGCCCTGTCGATCCTGACCGTGTGGGTCTGGCTGATGATCCTGCCCTGACGGGGCGCATCAGATCGGCACACCGAGCGCGCCCAGAGGCTCCTTGAGCGCGGTCTCCTCATAGCCGAAATGAGACCGGATCGCGCGGTCCAGATCCCCGAAACGCTGCGCGCAATCCTCGAACGCATCGATCGATGGCGCGTCGCGCAGGGCTGCGGCCGCATCGTGCAGATCCTCGATCAGGCGGTGGATCACCTTGTGCTCGGCGCGCAGCCGCGCGATGACCGGCGCCAGGGGCGCCCCGCCGCGTTCCTCCAGCACGGGGAACATCCAGCCTTCCTCGATATCGTGGTGGTTCTGCAACAGCGCGCAATCGCGCCCGCAGGCCGTGCCGAACAGGCGGAAATTGCGCGTCAGCTGCAGGCCGCCCACGGCCTGGACCAGTGCGCCGGGCGCCTCGGTCTCGGCGCGGATCGCGGCCAGAAGCCCGGCCACGGCCTGCAGCTCGGCGCGATACATGTCGTGGATCGCGGCAAGGCGGCGGCCATGGGCGCGCTGCCCTGCGGTGATCGCGGGATAAGGCGGCGGCGCGGGGCGCGCGGCCGCGTCATCAAGATCCTCGGGGGTCACTGCGGCGTCACTGCGGGGTCAGGCCCCGGATCCGCTCGGACCGGCGGCGCAGCAATTCAACCGTGGTCAGCAGCGCGATCGAGAAGATCACCAGCAGCGTGGCAACGGCAAGAATGGCCGGGCTGATCTGTTCGCGGATGCCGTTCCACATCTGGCGGGGGATCGTCTGCTGCTCGGGCGCAGCGATGAACAGGACCGCGACCACCTCGTCGAACGAGGTGACAAAGGCGAACAGCGCCCCCGCGATCACGCCGGGCAGGATCAGCGGCATCGTCACCCGGAAGAACGTCACCCGCGGGCTGGCGCCAAGCGAGGCCGCGGCCCGGTTCAGCGACTGGTCGAAGCCGACCAGCGTCGCGGTCACGGTGATGATGACGAAGGGGATCCCCAGGGTGGCATGGGCCAGGATCACCCCCAGATAGGTACCCGCCAGCCGGCCGCATTGCGGCTGAAGACCGATCAGGTTCAAGAGCTCGCACGGGTTCGAGTAGAAGAAGAACATCCCCGTCGCGGTGATGATCAGCGGCACGATCATGGGCGAGATCAGGATCGCCATGATCGCCCGGCGATAGGGCATTTCCGGGCGCGACAGGCCAAGCGCCGCCAGCGTGCCCAGCACCGTGGCCACCAGCGTCGCGAAGAAGCCGATGATGACCGAGTTCTTGGCCGCCTTGATCCAGTGCGCATTGGCCCAGGCATCCGACCAGAAGGCCCAGCCCTCGCTGTCGGGGTTCTGCATGCCGAAGGTCAGAAGGCTCTGATACCAGCGCAGGCTGAACCCGTCGGGGTCCAGCGACCGCATGGCGGGGGTGAAGGTGAAGAACGGCTCGGCGTTGAAGGATAGCGGGATGATCACCACGATCGGCGCGATCAGGAAGAAGAAGATCAGCCCGCAGATCACCAGATAGAGGTAATGCCAGGCCCGCTCCAGCGGCGAGGCGTAGGAAGGAAGCGCCATGGTCTACCCCAGTTTCAGGTTGTCGATGCCCACCAGCCGGTCATAGAGCCAGTAGAGGACCAGGACCGAGGCCAGCAGCAGCGCGGCCAGGGCCGCCGCCATCGACCAGTTCAGCGTCGAGGTCATGTGCATCGCGATCATGTTGGAAATCAGCTGGCCCGACGAGCCGCCGACAAGAGCGGGCGTGATGTAGTAGCCCACCGCCAGAATGAAGACGAGAAGCGCCCCCGCCCCAAGCCCCGGCAGCGTCTGCGGGAAATAGATGCGGCGGAAGGCCGTCCAGCTTGTCGCACCAAGCGAGCGCGCCGCGCGGACATAGGACGGGTTGATCGTGCGCATCACCGAATAGAGCGGCAGCACCATGAAAGGCAGCAGGATATGGGTCATGGCAATGATCGTGCCGGTCTGGTTGTAGATCATCTGCAGGCGCTGGTCATTGCCGATCACACCCAGCCAGACGAGGACATCGTTCACCACGCCCTGCTGCTGCAACAGCACCATCCAGCTTGTGGTCCGCACCAGAAGCGAGGTCCAGAAGGGCAGCAGGACAAGGATCATCAGCAGGTTCGATTTCCGCATCGGCAGCGTCGCCAGAAGATGCGCGATCGGGAAGCCCAGCAGGAATGTCAGCCCGGTGATCAGCAGCGACAGCCAGAAGGTCCGCATGAACAGCATCACATAGACCTGCTGGCGTTCATCGACCTGCTGGATGCGGCCGTCCTCGTCGCGGGTGCGGTCCACGGCGGCCAGATAGAAATTCGCGGTATAGGGTCGCGATGCCTCGCGCATCACCGACCAGAGCATGGGATTGTCCCAGCCCTCGTTGATCTCCAGCAGCGCCTCGCGATAGGGCGGCTCCAGCCCGCCACGCAGCGAACGCCCGGTCGAGGTGAACAGCGACCGCGCCCCCGACAGGTCGTAATTGATGCGCGTGCCGACCATGCCGATGGTGCGTGCCTCGGCGGCGGCGGTCAGATCGGCGGCCAGCGCCGCCCAGGCGGCCTCGTCGGGATCGGTGCCGCGTTCGGTCGAGGCGAACCAGGCCGAGACCTCGGGCATGTTGCGCGAGAAGCCGTCATTGTAGAAGGATCGCTGCAGCATCTGGCCGATCGGGATCACGAAGGTGATCAGGATGAAGGCCAGCAGCGGCAGGACGAGGAAAAAGGCCCGGCGGCGGGCGCGGCGCTGGCTGCGCGCCAGGGCGCGGGCCAGGGGCTTGCCATCGGCCGTGGTCAGGGCCGCGCCCACGCCCGAGGCGGTGGTGGCGATGGCGGCATGCGGATCAAGGGCGACATTCGCCATGGCTTTTCCCGATTATCGTGGTCCGGACAGAATGACCGCCGCGCCCGTTACCCGGGCGCGGCGGCTATCGGCGATCAGGACGAGGCCAGCCAGGCGTTGAAGCGCTCGGTCAGTTCGGTGTCGTGATCGGCCCAGAATTCCGGGTTGTCCATCACCGCGTTCTCAAGCGCCTCGGGGCTGGTGGGCATGTGGGGCGCCATCTCGGTCACGCCATCCTGATAAAGACCGACCAGCGCGGCCGAGGACCGGCGCGCCGGGCCATAGGCGATGTATTTCGCCTGATCCGCCAGACGCTGCGTGTCGGTGGCGAATTTCAGGTATTGCAGCGCCGCATCCATGTTCGGGGCGTCCTTGGGGATCACGAACATGTCCATGTCCATGTACTGGCCGTCCCAGATCACCTCGAAGGGTTTGTTCTCGGCCACCATCGCGTCGAAGATGCGGCCGTTATAGACGGTGGTCATGGTGACCTCGCCATCGGCCAGCAGCTGCACGGGCTGGGCGCCGGCTTCCCACCAGACGACGTCCGACTTGATCGTGTCCAGCTTGGCGAAGGCGCGCTCGACACCCTCGTCGGTGCCCAGCACGTCATAGATCTCGGCGGCGGGGACGCCATCGGCGATCAGCGCCAGATAGAGCGTCCGCTTGGGGTTGCGCGGCAGGCCGCGCTTGCCGGGGAACGCCTCGGTGTCGAAGAAGTCGGCGGCGGTCTGCGGCTGCGCGCCTTCCGGGAACTTGGTCGTGTCGAACGAGATGACCGTGCCCCAGACGATGTTGGCCACGGCGCAATCCAGCAGCGCACCCTCGACGAAGTCATCGACGGCGGGCGTCCCGTCGGGCGCGGCCGGCAGCGAGGCGTGGTCGATCTCGACCAGCGCGCCCTCGTCGCAAAGACGGATCGCGTCCGAGACCTCGACGTCGAAGACATCGGCGGTCACGTTGCCGGCCTCGACCTGCGCTTTCAGCGGCGTGGCCGGGTTGTCGGCGGCGATCATGTTGACGCGGATGCCGGTCTCGGCGGTGAAGGGCTTGTTGTAGGCCTCGACCTGGCTCATCTCGTAGGCGCCGCCCCAGGAGACGACGTTGACTTCCTGCGCCGACGCGGCAAAGGCCATGCCGGTCAGGGCGGTGGAGAGGATCAGAGTGGTTTTCACGTGGTGACTCCCTGTTGAAATGTCGCGGGCTTCGGCCCGTCCTGTCATTGTCCGGGGCACATGGTCGCGCGCCCCGGATAGGGTCCGTCAGACCGGGTCCAGCGCGCGGGCATCCTGCGGATGCCAGCCGATGCGGATGGTCTGGCCGGGATCGAGCCGGGTCTGGCCGATCGTGTTGCGCATCTTCATCACGAAGTTGTCGCTGCCGGCGACGGCCAGCCGGGCACGAAGGATGTCGCCCATATAGATGACCTCAAGCACCTTCGCCTCGATCGTGTGGGCGCCGGGGGGCATCATCTCGGGCTTGAACTCGACCCTCTCGGGCCGGATCGAGACGGTCGTGCGCTGGCCCTTCTCGCGGATGTTCACGGGGGTGGCGTCGATCACGCCGCCGCCATCCAGCCGGACCAGCGCCTTGTCGCCCTCGAATTCCTCGATCACGCCGGGAAGGGCGTTGTTCTCGCCGATGAAGCTGGCGACGAAGCTGTTCTCGGGGCGCTCATACAGGGCGGCGGGCGGGGCAAGCTGCTGGATGCGGCCATCGTTGAAGACCGCGATCCGGTCGGACATGGTCAGCGCCTCGCCCTGATCATGGGTCACATAGACAACGGTGATTCCAAGTCTTTCGTGCAAGTGCTTGATCTCGAACTGCATATGTTCGCGCAACTGCTTGTCCAGCGCGCCGAGCGGTTCGTCCATCAGCACCAGTTCGGGATCAAAGACCAGCGCGCGGGCCAGCGCGATCCGCTGCTGCTGGCCGCCCGAAAGCTGCGCCGGGCGGCGGTTGATGAAGGCGCCCATCTGGACCATGTCCAGCGCCCGCTTGATCCGCGCCTCGCGCTCGGACTTGCCCATGCCGCGGACTTCCAGCGGAAAGGACAGGTTTTCGCCCACGGTCATGTGCGGAAACAGCGCGTAGTTCTGGAACACCATGCCGATGCCGCGCTTGTGGGGCGGCACCTGGTTGATCGGGCGTCCGGCCAGCCGGATCTCGCCATGGGTGGCGGTCTCGAAACCGGCAAGCATCATCAGGCAGGTCGTCTTGCCCGAGCCCGAGGGCCCCAGCATGGTCAGAAATTCGCCCTTGCCGATGGAAAGGTTCAAGTCTTTGACGACAAGTGTCTGGCCGTCATAGCTTTTTTGCACATGCTCAAAGGCGACGAAAGCGTCGCCATGGCGGTCGTCCAGCAAAAGCGCTCTCCCTGCGTTTCTATGGTTATTCAGCGCAGGGTCAGGTTAGACGGGCGGCTCGCGCGCTTGCAAGAATGTTTGCGACAATCTGGAAAATAAACCCGACTCCGAACCGTCATGATCGGAGCCGGGAATGATTGCCTGATTCGAGGGCAAGGCCCGCCTCAATCGGGCCGGCGCGGACCCTTGCGATGGGGCTTCGCGGTGCGCGGCTTGGCCCATGCGGCCTTGGCCGGACCACGGGGCTTGGCCTCGCCGCGCGGCTCATCGTGGGCGCGGGCCGCGCGCGGCTTGCCCTTGAAGGCCGGCTTTTCGGTGCTGCGCGGCCGCGGGCTGCGCGGCGCGCCGCCCGAAGGCGCGTCCAGGTCGGGCGCCTCATGCATCCGGCGCATGGTCAGTTCGTCGGTGATCTGCGATTCGGCGCCGAAACGATGCGCTTCCGATGCCGCGATCTGCACATAGCTGACATCGTGGCGGATGCGGATCGCGCCGATCGCCTCGCGCCCGATCCCGCCCGCATCGCAGATCTTGGGCAGAAGCCAGCGCGGCTCGGCCCGGCCGGTATGGCCGACCGACAGGCTGAACCAGACCGCGTCCTGGAACCCGCCCAGATCGCGCGGGGCCTGGGCGCGCGGCGCGCCCGGAACGGCGGTGTCCGACAATTCCTCGGGGGCGGGCCGGCCCTCGCGCCACAGCGCGACGAAGGCCTGCGCGACCTGGGCGGGGCCGAACCGTTCCAGCAGCTGAGAGGCCAGAGCCGCGGCATCCTCGTCGCCGGTCTGGGTCAGCGCGGCGTGATCCATCAGCCGGCGGTCATCCTCGGCCCGGACCTCGTCGGCAGAGGGCGCACCGCCCCATTCGGCGGTGATGCGAGCATTCTGCAACAGGCGTTGCGCGCGCTTGTATTCGGCGGGCGGCACGATCAGCGCCGAGACGCCCTTGGCGCCGGCCCGGCCGGTGCGGCCCGAACGGTGCAGCAGCGTCTCGGGGTTGGTGGGCAGATCGGCATGGATCACCAGCTCCAGACCCGGCAGGTCGATCCCGCGCGCGGCCACGTCGGTGGCGATGCAGACCCGCGCGCGCCCGTCACGCAGCGCCTGCAGCGCGTGGTTGCGTTCCGTCTGGCTGAGTTCGCCCGACAGCGCCACGGCCTTGAAGCCCCGGTTCGACATGCGCGCCAGCAGGTGGTTCACATTCGCCCGCGTCTTGCAGAAGATGATCGCAGTGCGCGCATCATGCAGACGCAGCAGGTTGAAGATCGCGGGCTCGCGGTCGCGCGCGGCGACGGAATAGGCGCGATAGGCGATGTCGCCGTGCTGGCGCGCCTCGCCCATCGCGGCGATCCGCAGCGCGTCACGCTGGAAATCGCGCGCCAGCTTTTCGATAGCCGCGGGAACGGTGGCCGAGAACATCAGCGTGCGACGCTCGGCCGGGGCGGCGGCGAGGATGAATTCCAGATCCTCGCGGAAGCCCAGATCCAGCATCTCGTCGGCCTCGTCCAGGACGGCGGCGCGGAGCGCGGTCAGATCCAGGCTGCCGCGTTCGATATGGTCGCGCAGGCGGCCGGGCGTACCGACGACGATCTGCGCGCCGCGCGCCAAGGCCCGGCGTTCGTTACGGTAATCCATGCCGCCGACGCAGGTGGCGATCTGCGCGCCGGTCGAGGCGTAAAGCCATTCCAGCTCTCGCGCGACCTGCAAGGCCAGCTCGCGGGTGGGCGCGATTGCTAGGGCCAGGGGCAATTCGCCCTCGGGCAGGCGGTCGCCGCTGAGCAGGTCGGCGCCGATGGCAAGGCCGAAGGCCACGGTCTTGCCCGAGCCTGTCTGCGCCGAGACAAGCAGGTCGCGGCCCGCGACCACGTGGGCCAGAACGGAATTTTGAACGGCGGTCAGGCTGTCATAGCCCTTGCCCGCCAGCGCCGCTTGAAGCGGCGCGGGGATGGTGTGATCTGTCATGGTCTTCGCCAGAAAGGGGGTGCGTCACCCGATGAGCGGCACCCCGTTTCCGTAGGATCGGCCCGGCAACCTTGCACCGGGCGCCTCGAAGCTGCAGCGCCAAAGACCGACCCCTTAGACGCCCCGGCGGGCAAAGTCCACCCCGTGCCGGCTTGCCCCGGCGTCAGGCCTCGATCCGCACCGGAATGCCCTTGTAGGCCGGCGTTCCCGAGGCCAGGTCGTGCCGGTCCAGAGGCGCCAGCGCGTTCAGCTCCGGGTAATAGCCCGCCACCGCGCCGCGCGGCAGGTCGTAGGGCACGACCCGCAGCCCGCCGACGCGCCGGTCGATCCCGTCCGCGCTGTCCGTCACCAGCGACACGGTGTCGTCGGGCTTCAGCCCGGCCTCGGCCATGTCCTCGGGAGCCATCATGACGACCATCCGCCCCTCGATCCCGCGCAGCCGGTCGGACATGCCATAGATCGTGGTGTTGAACTGGTCGTTCGAGCGCAGCGTGATCAGCCGCCATGGCGCGTCCTTGCCGTGACCCAGCCCGGTCGCATCCAGTCCGGCCGGGATGGTGAACTGCGCCTTGCCGGTTTCGGTCTGCCAATCCCGCTCGCGCGCGGGATTGCCGCGATAGAAGCCGCCAGGCTGGTTCATGCGCTCCTCGTAGTCGGCGAATTCGTCAGGCCAGACGGATTCGATGGATTTGCGCACCAGAGCATAATCGCCCCGCCATGCCCGCCATGGCAGGCGCGGATTGGGGTCCAGAACCGCATCGGCCAGAACGGCGACGATGGCGGTTTCCGACCACAGATGCGGGCTGGCCGGATCGCGCCGCCCGATCGAGCCGTAGATATGGCTGAAACTGTCCTCGACCGAGACCTGCTGCGGGCCGCTGTCCTGAAGGTCCGTTTCCGAACGCACGAGGCAGGGCAGCAGCCAGGATTGCCGCCCCGGCGCCAGATGGGTGCGGTTCAGGCGGGTGGCGATATGGGCGGTCATGGGGATGTCGCGCCAGGCCTTCATCACGCGGGGCTGGTCCGGCACGGCGCGGGCCAGATTGCCGCCGAGCCCCAGATAGGCCTGAACCTCGCCGCGCAACAGCGCCTCGCAGAAGGCCAGCGTGTTCCAGCCCTCGTCCTCGGGCGGGTCGATGTCGAAGAGCTTGCGCATCCGGTCATGGGGCGCAAGGTCGGGCTTTTCGGTGATGCCCACCGTGCGCTGGCCCTGCACGTTGGAATGGCCGCGCACGGGCGAGACCCCTGCCCCCTTGCGCCCGATATTGCCCCGCAGCAGCATCAGGTTCACCAGCGCCGCAATGGAATCCGACCCGTGGACATGCTGCGTCAGGCCCATGCCGTAGATGCCCATCACGGCCTTGGCGCGCGCATAGACGCGTCCCGCAGCCTCCATCTGGGCGCGCGAGAGGCCGCTGGCCTCCTCAAGTTCGGCCCATCCGGTCGCCTCGACCCAGTCCATCCAGTCCTGCACGCCGTGGCAATGCTCGCGCAGGAAATCGTGGTCGAGGATGCCGCCCTCGTCCCGTTCCATCGCCAGCACATGCTTGGCCACGCCGGTCAGGGCCGCAATATCGCCGCCGGGGCGCGGCTGGAAATAAAGGTCGGCGATCTGCGTGCGCCGTCCGACCGTCATCTGCACCGGACGCTGCGGATTGGTGAATTCCAGCAGCCCCTTTTCGCGCAGCGGGTTGAAGGCCACGATGGCGCAGCCGCGTTCGACCGCCTTCTGCAGGGGGTGCAGGATGCGCGGGCTGTTCGTGCCCGGGTTCTGGCCGACATAGAAGATCGCGTCGCAATGCTCGAAATCCTCGAAGACGCAGGTGCCCACCGGCGAGCCGATCACCTGCTTGAGCCCGACCGAGGTCGTCTCGTGGCACATGTTCGAACTGTCGGGCAGGTTCAGGTGGCCATAGGCCCGCGCGAACAGCCCGAACAGGAACGAGGGCTCCAGCGCCGCCTTGCCCGAGACATAGAAGCACGCCTTCTTGGGGTCGATCCCGCGCAGATGGTCGGCGATGGCGGTGACGGCCTCGTCCCAGCTTGCCTCGACATAGCGGTCGCTTTCGGCGTCATAGCGCATCGGATGCGTCAGGCGGCCCAGCATTTCCAGATCGTGGTCAGACCAGGTCGACAATTCGCTGACGGTGTGGCGCGCCAGGACATCGGGGGTGCAGCGTTCGGTGGTCAGATCCCAGATCGTCGCCTTCGCGCCGTTCTCGCAGAATTCGGCCGGATGGGGGTTCGGCGGCTTGGCCCAGGCGCACGAGGAACACATGTAGCCCCCCGGCTTGTTCTGGCGCGCCAGCGTCGCGGCGACGCCGGGATCGGGATGGGCCGCGCGGCCGACCTGAGCCATGCCGCGGATCGAGCCCCAGCCTCCGACAGGTCCGTCATAGCCGGCGGGTTCGGGGATCGGGTTGTCGGTCCTGTCGTCGGTCATTGGGGGGCCTCTTGCGGTCGGGGATGCCCGACCTCAACCGCAAGGGGCCGTCATTGTTCCTGCAGGCTCAGGCCGTGGCGGCGATCGTCACCTCGGCCGGCGGGAATTGCGGGTGATGGGCGGCGACGCGGATCGTGCCCGCTGCGCCGGTCAGGCGCAGGATCATCCCCGCGCGGCCGCCCTGCAGCGGGCGCAGCTCGGGGCCGATCAGCCGCGCCGGGCCCTCAACCGAGACCGCGACGACGCCCGGCAGGAAGGGCAGGAGGTTGCCCGCTTGGTCCAGCGCGCGGACGATCACCCGCAGGTCGGTGTCGGCCTCGGCCGGCAGCTCGGTCCGGTCGGGCGCGATCTGCAGCCGGGTCGGCAGCGGGTCGGCCACATAGTCCCGCACCGCCACGGGATTACCGCCCAGGTAGCCGGTCAGGCGCCCCGGATGCCAGCTCATCCCCCAGAGGCCCAGCTCGGCGGCGCCGATATGGCGATGGTCGATGATCACCGGCGGATGCGGCAGATGCGGGAACCGCTCGCGGTCGGGGCCGACGCGGCGGGTGACGCCCGCGCAGTCGAACTCGACCTCGTCGCAATTGGTTAGGATGATCAGGGGCAGGACGCCGCCGATGTTGCGCTCGCCCCGCGCCCAGAAGGTCACCGGCTGCATCACGATGCCTTCGGATGGCGGCTTCTGGCTGGCATAGGCGAAGGCCGCGAATTTCGGCTCTCGCCAGATGTCCATGACGCCGTGATGGCAGATGCGGTCGCCCGCGCCGAAATCCTTGTGCGTGTTGTAGTCGAACATGCACCAGCCGATCGACCCGGCGATCCCCGCATCGCCATGCGCGGCGTTCAGCACCTCAAGGTGGCGGATCACATGCTCCATCTGGCGCAGTTCGGGGTCCTGCGCCTTGGTCGGGAACATGTGGCCGTTATATTCGGTGACCAGATAGGGGACAGGCTTCTTGATGCCGGTCACCTCGGCGGGCGCGCGCAGCGCGGTGCGCGGGCGGTTGATCAGCGGCAGCTCGGATTCGTCCAGGATGAAGTCGTTCATCGTGTAGACGTCCTCCAGCATCTCGCTGTCGGTGATGTAGCGCACCCCGCCCGTGGCCCGCGTCGGGTCCAGTTCCCGCGCCAGCGCGTTGGTGCGGACGTAGAAGTCGTGATTGTCCTGGCTTTCGTTGATCCGGACGCCCCAGATGACGATGCTGGGATGGTTCCAGTCGCGGGTGATCATGGCGCGGACGTTGTCCACGCTTCGGTCCTGCCAGGCCTGATCGCCGATATGCTGCCAGCCGGGGATCTCCTCGAAGACCAGAAGGCCGATCTCGTCGCAGCGGTCCAGGAACCACGTGCTTTGGGGATAATGCGAGGTGCGCACGATGTTGCAGCCCAGATCATGGCGCAGGATCTCGGCGTCGCGCTCCTGCGCGTGCCGGCCCGCGGCATAGCCCTGATGCGCCCAGCTCTGATGCCGGTTCAGCCCGCGCAGCTTCATCGGCTGGCCGTTCAGCAGGAACCCCTGCGGCGTCCATTCCGCGGTGCGGAAGCCGAAACGATGCGTGGTCACGTCGCCGCTATCGGGCAGGGTCAGTTCCACGGTGTAAAGCTGCGGGTTGTCGGTGGACCACAGCGACAGGCCGGTGAGGCCCGCGAAGGTCAGCTCGCCCTCGCCCTCGGTCGCGGCGATCTCGCGCGTGCCGTCCAGGAGGCGGGCGCGGACCGGGCCGGGGGCGGTGACCTCGGGGCGGATCACGACGGTCTTGGCCTCGGCCAGCGCGTCGGGGGTCAGGATGCGGGCGTTCGTCAGGTGGCGCTGCGGCAGCACCATCAGCCAGACGTCGCGATAGATCCCCGCATAGGTCAGATAGTCGATCTGCGCGCCGAAGGGCGGGATGGCGGGGTTCTCCGACCCGTCGATCCGCACCGTCACCCGGTTGTCGCCGGGGCGCAGATGGTCGGTCAGGTCGGCCACGAAGGGGGTATAGCCGTCGGGATGGGCCACGACCTGCACGCCGTTCACCCAGACCACGTTGTCGGCCATAGCCCCGTCAAAGCGCAGCTGCACCCGGCGGCCCGCCCATGCCTCATCCCACGCGATCACGCGCTGATAGGTGAAGGGCCGCTGGAAGGCGCCTTCGTCGAAATAGGTCAGCGGCAGGTCCACCGCGTTGTGCGGCAACGTGACCGGGGCGCCGTCCAGCGCTGCTGCGGGATCGGCGGCGCCTTCGGCGAAGATCCAGCCGTGGTTCAGTCTCTCGATGGTCCGCATGATCACCACTCCGCAAAGCTGCCGTCGGCATGGCGCCAGACGGGGTTGCGCCAGCGGTGCCCTTCGGCGGCCATCTGGCGGACCTTGTCCTCGTTCACCTCGATGCCCAGACCCGGCCCCTGCGGGATCGCGACGAAACCGTCGTCATAGGCAAAGACCGACGGGTCGGTCAGATAGTCCAGCAGGTCGCTGCCCTGGTTGTAATGGATGCCAAGCGACTGCTCCTGGATGAAGGCGTTGTAGCAGACCGCGTCCAGCTGCAGGTTCGCGGCCAGCGCGATGGGGCCGAGCGGGCAGTGCAGCGCCAAGGCCACGTCATGCGCCTCGGCCACGGCGGCAATGCGATAGGTCTCGGTGATGCCGCCCGCATGGCTGGGATCGGGCTGGATGATGTCGACGAAACCGCCCTGCAGGATCGCCTTGAAGTCCCACCGCGTGTAGAGGCGTTCACCCAGGGCGATGGGGGTCGAGCAGTGATTGGCGATCTCGCGCAGCGCCTCGGCATGTTCGGACAGCACCGGCTCCTCGATGAACATCAGGCGGAAGGGCTCCAGTTCCTTGGCGAGAACCTTGGCCATCGGGCGATGGACACGGCCGTGGAAGTCGATGCCGATGCCGAAATCGGGGCCCATCTCCTCGCGGATGGCCTGCACGCGCTCCAGGACCTGATCGACCTTGGCGTGGCTGTCGACGAACTGCATCTCCTCGGTGCCGTTCATCTTGACGGCAGTGAAGCCCCGGTCGCCGCAATCGCGCGCCATCCGCGCCGTGTCGCCCGGACGGTCGCCGCCGATCCAGCTGTAGACGCGGATGCGGTCGCGCTGCTGGCCGCCCAGCAGGGCATGGACCGGCACGCCCAGATCCTTGCCCTTGATGTCCCACAGCGCCTGGTCGATCCCCGCGATGGCTGACATGTGGATGCCGCCGCCGCGATAGAAGCCCGCGCGATACATCACCGTCCAGTGGTCCTGGATCAGGCGCGGGTCGCGGCCGATCAGGTAGTCGGACAGCTCCTCGACGCAGGCGGCGACCGAGGCGGCGCGGCCTTCCAGGACGGGTTCGCCCCAACCGCTGATGCCCTCATCCGTGCTGATCTTGACGAAGCACCAGCGGGGCGGAACGATGAAGGTCTCGATGGCGGTGATTTTCATATCAGTCCTCGAAAGCGGGGGCCGCGTGCTGGCGGCCCGTCAGGAAGGCATCGGCGACCAGGCGCAGCGGCGCCAGGTCCAGATCGCTGCCGCCCGCCGCGACCAGATCGCGGAAGCGGGCGTAAAGGCGGGCATATTCGCGGTTCTCACCCACGGTCTCCAGGCCCGGCGCGGTGAAGCGCGCGCCCCCTTCGGACAGGGTCGCGGGGCCGGCATCGGTGTCAAAGGCGATCTGCCAGGTCTCATCCCCCGTCACGCGCCAGTCGAAATGCGCGGCGATGGGATGGCCAGCCTCCAGGCTCAGATCGGCGGCGATGGGGGTCTGGCGGTTCGCGGGGATGTGCAGGTCGGCGCCCACCAGCCGCACGCCGGGGATCAGGGCGGTCAGGATCGACAGCGCGTTGATGCCGGGGTCAAAGACGCCCAGGCCGCCGGGCTGCCAGATCCACTCCTGCCCCGGATGCCATTTGCGCACATCCTCGCACCAGTCGATGCGGACGGCGCGGATGCGGGTCGTGGCCAGCCAGTCGCGGGCCGCGTCCACCGCCGCGGCCTCGCGCGAATGCCAGGTGGCGTGGATGGTGACGCCCTGGCGCGCGGCCTCGGCCTCAAGGACCGCCATCTCGGACAGGGTCGCGCCGGGGGGTTTCTCCAGCATCAGGTGGCGGCCCGCGCGCAGCACGGCCATCGCCTGATCGAACCGCCCCTGCGGCGGGGTGCAGAGCGACACCGCATCCACATCGGCCAGCATCTGCGTCACGTCGCGGTGGTTGGCGACGCCCTCCAGCGTGGCGTTGCGGCTGGCGATGGCGGTCAAGGTCAGGCCGTCGGTCGCGGCAATGGCGGGCAGGTGCTGGGCGCACGCGATGGTGCCCAGGCCCACAAGTCCGATCCTCAGGCTCATCTCAGGCGCTGCCCGGTCTCGGCGTCGAAGAAGAAGGCATCGGCCGGGTCGAAGGTCAGGCCCACGCTGCCGCCGCCCGCCGGGTCCAGGCGCTGGCCGGTCTGCACGATCAGCTTCTCGCCCGAGGGGGCGCGCAGATGGGCGAAGGTCGTCCCGCCCAGGTTCTCGGCCAGCTCGACCCGGAAGGGGCCGTCGCCCGACAGGCGCAGCGCGTCGGGGCGCAGGCCGATCTCGACCGCGCGGCCCTCCGACAGGGCGGGACGGTCGGCGGGCAGGGTCGCGGCAAAGGCGGGGCTGACCACCTGCCCGCCCTGCACGCGGCCCTTGACGAAGTTCATCGCCGGGCTGCCGATGAAGCCCGCGACGAAGCGGTTGTCGGGGTCGTCGTAAAGCTGCATCGGGCTGCCCACCTGCTCGATCCGGCCGGCGCGCAGCACGACGATCTTGTCGGCCATGGTCATCGCCTCGACCTGGTCGTGGGTGACGTAGATCATCGTCGCCCGGATCTCGCGGTGCAGGCGCGCGATCTCGGCCCGCATCTCGACGCGCAGCTCGGCGTCGAGGTTCGACAGCGGCTCGTCGAAGAGGAACACCTTGGGCCCGCGCACGATGGCGCGCCCGATCGCGACGCGCTGGCGCTGGCCGCCCGACAGGGCGGCGGGCTTGCGGTCCAGCAGCGGGTCCAGCTTGAGGATGCGGGCGGCCTCGGCCACCTTGGCGGCGATCTCGGCCTTGGGATGGCCGTTCATCTTCAGCCCGAAGCCCATGTTCTGCGCGACCGTCATGTGTGGATAGAGCGCATAGGTCTGGAACACCATCGCCACGCCGCGGTCGGCGGGTTCGGCATCTGTGACGTCCTGATCCTCGATCAGGACCTGACCGCCGGTCGTCTCCTCGAGGCCCGCGATCATGCGCAGAAGCGTGGACTTGCCGCAGCCCGAGGGGCCGACGAAGACGCAGAATTCCCCCTGCTCGATTGCAAGATCGACGCCATGGATGACCCGGACGGGGCCAAATTCCTTGGTGACGCGGTTCAGCTGGACGCCGGACATGGCAACCTCATGACTTGATTTCGGGAAAGCGCCACGCCTCGGCGGTGGCGGCGATGCGCGCGGCGGCCCGGGTGACGGGCCCGGCCAGCGCCAGAAGCTGGTCGCGGCTGGTGGCGGCGGTGGTGGTCGTGACCGAGATCGCGCCCAGGATCCGGCCCGACCCCGACAGGATCGGCGCCGCGATGCAGGCGATGCCGGTCTCGTGTTCCTCGTCGTCCAGCGCATAGCCGCGCTCGCGGATCAGGGCCAGTTCGGCGCGCAGGGCCGCCGGGCTGGTCAGCGTGTTCGGCGTATGGGCGTGGAATGATTGCCGGTCGATGGCGGCGGCCAGCCGATCCTCGGGCAGATGGGCCAGCATCGCCTTGCCCACGCCGGTGCAATAGGCCGGACCCACCTTGCCCGATTGCGAGAACATCTCGACCGGCTGGCGGGCATTGCGCTTGTCCACGTAAAGGACCGCGCCATTGTCCAGCTGCGCCAGATGGACGGTCTGGCCAAGCGTCTCGGCCAGTTCGTCCAGCACCTCGCGCGCCAGCGGCGCCAGCGACGATTGCGCCCAGGCCGAATGGGCCAGCCGGACAAGCCGCATGCCGGGCGCATAGGTCTGCCGATCCTCGTCGAAGGCCAGCATGTCCTGATGCGTCAGCACCTGCAGAAAGCGATAGAGCGTCGCCTTGGGCAGGCCCGCCACGGGCAGGATCTCGGCAAAGCGGACCGGGCGACCGAAGCCCGCCACCAGGTCCAGAACGGCCAGCGTCCGCCCCACCGTCCCGTCAGACGCTTCGCGCCCCTGCATGGCCATGCCTCCTCATCCACCGTGTTGACAGGCTAAGCGATTCGCCACATAGTTTCAATATTCAAAACTTGGTTTCATTATTTGAAACCTGCAAGGGAGGAGAGAATGGCACTTCACGGAAAGGGTCTGCTGCTTGCGGCGCTGATGTGCAGCGCGGCGCCCGCGATGGCCCAGCAGCGCGTGCTGACCTTCAACAGCAACGCCTCGGACCCCGCGCCGCGGGCGATGTTCGAACAGCTTGCCGCCGATTTCATGGCCGAGCACCCCGAGATCCGGGTCGAGATCAACACCTTCGATCACGAGGGCTACAAGACCGCGATCCGCAACTTCCTGACCGCCGATCCGCCCGATCTGATCACCTGGTTCGCCGGCAACCGCATGAAGCCCTTCGTCGATGCGGGCCAGTTGCTGGACGTTTCGGATGTCTGGGAAGAGAACGGGCTGAAGGACAGCCTTGGCTCGACCCTGTCCTCGATGACCTTCGACGACAGGCAATGGGGCGTGCCCTACACCTATTATCAATGGGGCATCTACTACAACAAGGAGGCCTATGCCGCCGCAGGCGCCGAGCCCGCGACCGACTGGGAGGGCTTCATTGCCAATTGCGCCGCCTTCAAGAAGGCCGGGATCGACTGCCTGACCACGGGCTCCAAGGCGCTGTGGCCGGTGGCGGGGATCTTCGATTACCTGTCGCTGCGCACCAACGGCTATGACTGGCACATGCAACTGACGAACGGCGAAATTCCCTGGACCGATGACAGCGTGCGCGCGGTCTTTGCCGAATGGGAAAAGATCCTGCCCTACACGACGGCGAACCATGCCGCGATCGACTGGCAGGATGCGGTCGCCAACATCGTGCAGGGTCGCGCGGCGCATTACGTCATGGGCAATTTCGCGGTTGCGGCCTTCCGCGATGGCGGCATGACGGACGAGACGCTCGGCTTCATGTCCTTCCCGACGATCAACCCCGACATTCCGCGCGCCGAAGAGGCTCCGACCGACTCGATGCACATCCCGGCGGGCGCGAGGAATCCCGAGGATGCCAAGCTGTTCCTGGCCTATATCGCGCGTCCCGACGTGCAGACGCGTATCAACGAGGCGCTCGGCCAGCTTCCGGTCAATTCCGAGGCCAGCGTCGGCGACGATCCCTTCCTGCAGGCGGGCTTCGAGATGCTGTCCACGGCCGAAGGCGGCATCGCGCAGTTCTTCGACCGTGACGCCCCGGCCGAGATGGCCAAGGCCGGGATGGAGGGCTTCCAGGAATTCATGGTCCGCCCCGAGCGTCTGGACGCGATCCTCGAACGGCTGGAGCGTCAGCGCCAGCGCATCTACGCCGCCGCCCAGTAACGGCGGCATGCGGGGCGGGCGCCCCCCTCCCTCCCTGCCCGCCCCGCAACCCCTCGACCCCAGTCACCGGAGCGCGCCATGACCGCCCTGCCCGACCCCCAGGCGCAGATCGCGCCGCGCAAGCGTTCGCGCCGCCGCAGCCTGACCCCCTGGCTGTTCCTTGCACCGGGCATGGCGATGTTCGCGGTCTATGTCCTCATCCCCATCGTCCAGTCGGTCTGGGTCTCGTTCCACGACTGGGACGGGCTGGGCCAGATGCGCTGGATCGGCACCGCAAATTACAACGAGCTGTGGTGGGACGACGCCTTCTATACCAGCCTGCGCAACAACGTCATCTGGCTGGCGCTTTACATGCTGGCCGTGCCCCTGGGGCTGATGATCGCGCTGTTCCTGAACCAGACGGTGCGCGGCATCCGCATCTACAAGTCGCTGTTCTTCTTTCCCTTCGTCATCAGCCAGGTGGTGGTGGGCCTGATCTTCTCGTGGTTCTACGCGCCGGGCTTCGGGCTGCTCTATGCGCTGATCGAATGGGTCACGGGATCGGGCGTGGCGCTGCTGGCGGACGAGCGTTACGTCACCTACGGCATCATCGCGGCGGGCCTCTGGCCGCAGATCGCCTATTGCATGATCCTCTATCTGACCGGCCTGAACGCGGTCGCCCCCGACCAGATCGAGGCCGCGCGGCTGGACGGCGCCAAGGGCTGGCGGATGCTGTGGCACGTGGTGCTGCCGCAGCTGCGCCCGGCGACCTTCATCGCGGTGGTGGTGACGGTGATCGGCGCGCTGCGCAGCTTCGATCTGGTCAGCATCATGACGGCAGGCGGGCCGTTCGGGTCCAGCCGTGTGCTGTCCTACTACATGTATGAACAGGCCCTGTCGGAATACGGCTACCGCATGGGTTATGGCGCCGCGATCGCGGTCGTGCTGTTCGGCATCATGATGATCTTCATCTCGGGCTTCATCTGGAAGATGTGGCGCGACGAGAAAGGCCAGTAACGCCATGTTCCCCCGCCCCATCCAGTCCATGTCCCCCGCCGCGCAGCGCCTGTATCGGGTTGCGCTGCCCGTGATGCTTGTCCTTTGGCTGCTGCCGCTGCTGGGCGTCGCCATGACCTCGATCCGGCCCTCGTCGGATCTGGCGCAGGGCAATTACTTCGGCATGCCCTCGCGGCTGGCATTCGAGAATTACGTAACGGTGTTCCGCAACTCGCCCCTGGCGCAATATCTGTGGAACAGCTTCCGCATCACGATCCCCGTGGTGATCGGCGCGGTGGCGCTGTCCTGCCTGACCGGTTTCGCGCTGGCGGTCTACAAGTTCCGCCTGTCGCTGGTCGTGTTCTTCATGTTCGTGGCGGGCAATTTCGTGCCCTTCCAGATCCTGATGGTGCCGGTGCGCGACCTGACGGTGAATCTGGGCCTCTACAACACGATCACGGGTCTGGCGCTGTTCCACATCGCGTTCCAGACCGGGTTCTGCACGCTCTTCATGCGCAACTTCATCAAGGCCCTGCCGCGTGAACTGATCGAGGCCGCCCGCGTCGAAGGCGTCACCGAATGGCAGATCTTCTGGCATATCGTCCTGCCCCTGGTCCGGCCCGCCATCGCAGCATTGTCGGTGCTGGTCTTCACCTTTGTCTGGAACGATTACTTCTGGGCGATGGTTCTGACCCAGGGCGCGGCCACGCAGCCGGTGACGGCGGGGCTGAACAGCCTGAACGGGCAATGGATCGCGGCCTGGCATCTGGTCAGCGCGGGCTCGATCCTCGCCGCCCTGCCGCCGGTGCTGATGTTCTTCCTGATGCAGCGCCATTTCATCGCCGGTCTGACGCTCGGAGCCGTGAAATGAAGCTTTGGAGGATCGACACGCCGGCGCAGACGCTGGTTCTGGGCAGCGATGGCGGCATGGCCGCCTGCCATTACTGGGGCGCGCCCCTGCCTGCGGATGCCGACCTCGCCGCGCTGGTGGCGGCCGGGGCGGGCGGGATCACCGGCGGCATGCTGGACGCGCTGCCGCCCCTGTCGCTGATCCCCGAGGCGCGGCGCAGCTTTCCGGGCCAGCCCGGGCTGGTCGCCTATCAGGACGGCGCGCCGTTGGAGCCCGAATGGCGCTTCGAGGGCGCCGAGGTAGCCGCGGGCGTGACCCTCCGCCACGCCGCGCCGGGGCTGCGGCTGGACATCACGGCCCGCGCGACGAATCACGGCCTGATCGCGCTGTCGGCGCGGCTGATTTCGGACGCACCCCTGACGCTGCACCATCTGGCGCTGGCCCTGCCGGTGCCGCCGCACCTGTCGCATCTGACCGAACTGACGGGCCGCTGGACGCGCGAATTCCAGCCCGTGACCAGCGCGCTGGATCACGGCGCGCGGCTGCGCGATGCGCGCACCGGCCGGTCGGGCCACGAACACCCGCCGCATCTGTGGCTGACCGCGCCCGGCACCACCAACACCGCCGGAGAGGCCGTCGCCCTGCATTACGGCTGGTCGGGCGGCCACCGGATGCTGGTCGAGACCCTGCCCGAGGGGCGCCGCCAGATCCAGCTGGGCCATTGCTCGGGTTCCGAACGCAGGCCCGGCACCGACTTTGCGACCGCCGAGATCTGGCTGGTGCGCGGAGATCAGGGCCTCAACAGCGTCTCGGTCCCCTTTCAGCGCGCGATCCGCGACCGCCTGCCCCCGGCGCGCCAGCCGCGCCCGGTCCATTACAACGGGTGGGAGGCGATCTATTTCCGCCACGATCCTGCCGAACTGGCCCAGATCGCAGAACGCGCCGCAGCCTTGGGGGCCGAGCGCTTCGTTCTGGACGATGGCTGGTTCGGGCGGCGCGACGACGACACGTCCTCGCTTGGCGATTGGGTGATCGATGCGCGCAAGCACCCCAAGGGCTTCGGGCCGCTGATCGACAAGGTCCACGCGCTTGGCATGCGCTTCGGCCTGTGGTTCGAGCCCGAGATGGTGAACGAGGACAGCGACCTGCACCGCGCCCATCCCGATTGGGTGCTGGGACCGTTGGACCAGATCAGGGGCCGCAACCAGCTGCATCTGGACCTGTCGCGGCAGGATGTGCGCGATTATCTGTTCGACCGGATCAGCGCGATCCTGACGGCGTGGGACATCGACTACGTCAAATGGGACCATAACCGGCTGACGCCCTGGCCCGATGCGGCACAGACGCGGGGGGTCTATGCGCTGCTGGACCGGCTGCGCGCGGCGCATCCGGGGGTCGAATGGGAAAGCTGCGCCTCGGGCGGGGGCCGCATCGATGCGGGCATCCTGACACGCTGCGCGCGCGTCTGGCTGTCGGACAGCAACGATGCGCTGGAACGGCTGCGCATCCAGCACCATGCGGCCTGCCTCTTGCCCGCCTGCGCGACCGGCAGCCATGTCGGGCCGCGCGAATGCCACACCTCGGGCCGCATCCTGCCGATGGCACTGCGCGCCTGGACGGCGGCGCAGCGCCACATGGGCTTCGAGATGGACCCGCGCGAACTGACCGAGGCCGAGGCCCAGACCCTGACCCGCGTCACCGCCTGGTGGAAGGCCAATCGCGGCTGGATGATGGCGGGCGACATCTGGCGCCTCGACCGGCCCGGCGGCGCGCTGGCCGAGATGCAGCTGGCCGCCGACGGATCGCGCCTGGCGATCTTCGCCGCCCAGATCGAGACGCAGACCGCCCTGCAACCGCCCCCCCTGCGGCTGACCGCGCTGGACCCCGCCGCGCGCTACCGGCTGCGGATGATCGAGCGGCCGGGCGGGCATCCGGCCTCGGGCACGGCGATCACGCGCGGCGAGGTCGTGCTGGACGGCGCAAGCCTGATGGCGCAGGGGCTTGCGCTGCCGCCCGCCTTCCCCCAGACCATCGCCGTCATCGAAGGAGAGCGCCTGTGACCGATCAGAGCATAGACTGGATCGCGGCGGATTGGGGCACGACCAATCTGCGGCTCTGGGCGATGGCGGGGGATCGGGTCGTCGAAAGCCGCCAGTCGGATCAGGGCATGGCGGGGCTTGCGCCCGATGCCTTTGCCCCGGTTCTGGCCCGCGCGACACAGGGCTGGCCGGACGTGCCGGTCATCGCCTGCGGCATGGTCGGCTCGCGTCAGGGCTGGATCGAGGCGCCCTATGCGCCGGTTCCCTGCCCCGCCCGCCCGCGCATGGTCACGGCCCCCGGCGCGGGGCGGCCCGTTCACGTCATCTGCGGCGTCCGGCAGGACCAGCCCGCCGATGTGATGCGCGGCGAGGAAACGCAGATCGCGGGCCTTCTGGCGGTGCATCCCGATTTCGACGGCATTGCCTGCCTGCCTGGCACGCACAGCAAATGGGTCCGCATCTCGGCAGGAGAGATCTGCCACTTCAAGACCTTCCTGACCGGCGAGCTGTTCGGTCTGTTGGCCGGGCAGTCGGTGCTGCGCCATTCGCTGGCGGGCGAGGGCTGCGACAGCGCCGATTTCGCGGCCGCCGTCGATCAGGCCATGTCGCGGCCCGCGCAAGGTTATGCGGGCCTGTTCCAGATCAGGGCCGAGACGCTGCTGGCGGGGCTTGCCCCGGCCTCGGCGCGGGCGCGTCTGTCGGGCACGCTGATCGGCTGGGAGCTGGCTGCCGCGAAACCCTGGTGGCTGGGCCATCAGGTCACGATCATCGGCGCGCCCGCCTTGTCGGCGCTTTATGCGCAGGCGCTGCAGGCGCAGGGCGCCCCCGTCACGCAGGTCGGCGCCGAGGAAGCCACGCTCGCCGGCCTGAATGCCGCGCGCAAGGAACTGAAGGTCACGACATGAGCCGCCCCCTGATCGCCATCCTGCGCGGGATCACCCCGCCCGAGGCGCTGCCCGTCGCCGGGACGCTGATCGAGGCCGGGATCACCCGGCTGGAAGTGCCGCTGAACTCTCCGGCCGCGATGGACAGCGTCGCGGCCATGCTGGGCGCGTTCGGCGACCGGGCGCTGATCGGCGCGGGCACGGTCCTGCGCGTCTCGGAGGTCGAGGCGCTGGCCGCCCTGGGCGCGCGGCTGGTCGTGTCGCCCAATTGCAACCCCTCGGTCATCAGGGCCAGCGTTGCGGCGGGCATGGAAAGCTGGCCGGGCGTGATGACCCCGACCGAGGCCTTTGCCGCGCTGGATGCGGGCGCCACGGGACTGAAGCTGTTTCCGGGCGAGCTGATCGGCCCCGCGGGGCTGCGCGCCATGAGCGCGGTCCTGCCGAGAGGGACGGCGCTGTTCGCGGTGGGTGGCGTCTCGGCGCAGAATATGGGCGAATGGTGGCAATCCGGCGCGGCGGGCTTCGGCATCGGCAGCGCGCTCTACAAGCCGGGCGACGATGCCGCGACGGTCGCGGCGAAGGCGCGGGCGCTGGTCGAAGCGTTCGACCGGGCCTCGGGCAAGGGAGTGATGGCATGATCTTCGACGACGCGACCTGCACCTTGGGCGAGGGCGCGCTGTGGCACTCGGACCGGGGCGCGCTGATCTGGTTCGACATTCTGGAAAAGCGCATGCACATGAAGGCGCCGGGCGGGACGGTGCAGGTCTGGGATTTCACCGATCACGTCTCGGCGGCGGGAATCGTGGACCGCGACCGGCTGATCGTGGCCTCGTCGCGCGCGCTGATGCTGTTCGACCTGCGCGACGGCAGCCGGCGCGATCTGGTCGCGCTGGAGGCCGACAATCCGGTCACGCGCAGCAATGACGGGCGCGCCGATCCGCAGGGCGGCTTCTGGATCGGCACAATGGGGCTGAGTGCCGAACCGGGCGCGGGCTCGATCTGGCGCTATTGCCGGGGCGAGCTGCGCCGCCTGTTCGGCGGCATCACGATCCCCAATGCGATCTGCTTCTCGCCCGACGGGTCGCGGGCGCATTTCGCGGATACGGATGAGGGAATCATCAGCCGCGTGGCGCTGGACGAGCAGGGCTGGCCGCTCAGCGAGCCGGTGCCCTTCATCGACCTGACGGCGGACGGGCTGAACCCCGATGGCGCGGTGATCGATGCCGAGGGCTTTCTGTGGTCGGCGCAATGGGGCGCGTCGCGCGTGGCCTGCTACGATACCGACGGCCATTTCATCCGGGAGGTCACCTTCCCGGCAAGCCAGATCTCGTGCCCGGCCTTTGGCGGGGCCGATCTGCGGACGCTTTACGCAACCTCGGCGCGGGTCGATCTGGAGAAGCCGCGCCGCGAGGACGGCATGACCTTTGCCGTCGATCTGGACGTGGCGGGCCAGCCCGAGCATCGGGTCATCATCGACTGAGGCCATCGCGACGAAAATCGCCCGGCCCCCGCTGCCCTGTTCGGGCGCAATGGGGACCGGGCGCTGTCATGATGGCCGGGCGTCACCCGGCTGGTTACGCAGCCGGACACGGGATCAGGAATCCTGCGAGACGTCCCGGATGGTCGGAACGATCTGGTCGCCCCATGCGCCGGCGCCGTTGTGATGGCGCGAGACGCGGACCAGCTCGACCGAAATGCCCTCGGCGACGGCGCGCTGGACGGCCTCGTTCATGCGGTGGACGGCATCGGCGACGCGGTGGATCGCGCGGGTCTGGGCGTCTGTCTCGGGACGTTCGATGCGCTGGAAGTCGGTGCTCTCGTTCATGATATCCTCCCTGGATGAACGGTTCTGGTGGTCCCCCGGCCCGTCATGCGGGCCGGGGTGTGGGTTCAGCAGCCGATCACTCGGCGGCGAACTGGTTCATGGTGTTGGCATGGCCGCCCGCCTTCAGGGCGCGCTCGCCTGCGACCATCTCCTTGAAGGTGTCGCCCAGATCCGAGCCGACCTCGTGCTGGTGCTTGACCGCCGAGATGCCGCGACGGATCTCTTCGCGCTGCACGGTGGCGACATAGGCCAGCATCTTGTCCTCGCCGAAATAGCCGCGCGACAGCTCGTCCACCGATTTCGCGGTCAGGTGGAAGGTCGGCAGCGTGATCAGGTTGTGGAACACGCCCGCACGGGTCGAGATGTCGGTCTGGAAGCGGCGCAGACGGTCATCGGCCTCGCGGCCCAGATCGGTCTGGTCGAAATCCGGCTTCATCAGCTCGTTGCCGGCGGGATAGTTGGTCTCGCTGATCTTGCCCTCGGCGATCCACTGGTCGCGGACCTGCTTGCGCAGGTTCAGGGTCCAGTTGAAGCTGGGCGAGTTGTTGTAGGTCAGCTTGGCGTTCGGCACGACCTTGCGGATGTCGTTCACCATGCCGGCGATCTCGTCCACGTTCGGGGTGTCGGTCTCGATCCACAGCAGGTCCGCGCCGCCTTGGGTCAGCGAAGCGATGCAATCCTCGACCACGCGGTCACGCCCCGAACCCTCCTGGAAGGGGAACAGCCCGTTGGGCAGGCGCGCTGGGCGCACGAACTGGCCGTTCTGGAACAGCGCAAGCTCGCCATCCTTCATCGGGTTCGCGTCGGTGATCGGCTCGGTCTTGAGCCACTTGATGTATTCGGCGGCCAGATCGCCGGGCTGCTGGCTGACCGGAACCTTCTGGGTCAGGCCCGCGCCCAGGCTGTCGGTGCGGGCGACGATGACGCCCTCGTCCACGCCCAGTTCCTCGAAGGCCAGGCGGCAGGCGCGCAGCTTCTCGATGAAGTCTTCCCGCGGGACCGTGACCTTGCCGTCCTGGTGGCCGCACTGCTTGGCGTCCGAGACCTGGTTTTCGATCTGAAGGCAGCAGGCGCCGGCCTTGATCAGTTCCTTGGCCAGCAGATAGGTCGCGTGTTCGTTGCCGAAGCCCGCGTCGATATCCGCGATGATCGGCACGACATGGGTTTCAAAGTTGTCGATCGCCTCGATCGCGGCCTTCTCGGCGGCGGCGTCACCGGCATCGCGCGCCTTCTTGAGGTCCTTGAACAGGTCGTTGATCGCGACCTCGTCGGCCTGACGCAGCGAGGTGTAGATCTCCTGGATCAGGTCGGCCACGGCGGTCTTTTCATGCATCGACTGGTCGGGCAGATGGCCCCAACGGTTGCGAAGGCCCGCGACCATCCAGCCCGACAGATAGACATAGGCGCGCTTGGTGGTGCCGCGCAGGCGCTTGACCGACTTGATCATCTGCTGCGCGTGGAAGCCCGACCAGCAACCAAGCGACTGGGTCGACAGCGAGGGATCGGCGTCGTAGGCCGCCATGTCCTCGCGCATGACCTTGGCCATGGCGCGGGCCACGTCCAGATGCGTGTCGAACGTGTTCTGCAGCTTGAGCTGGACGATGTCGTCCACGGTGACGCCGCCCGGCGTCTGACCCGAGGGGTAACGTGCCAGCGCCTCGGCGCGCAGTTCGGCATAGGTCTTGCGGTTTGCCATGTGATCCTCATTCAGGCAGATGTGACAGGGGGATCGGCGCCCCGGTGCGGGGGCCGTCCGGCCAGGATTGATGTTCGGTGCGAAGCGAGATGCCGCGCGGCGGCGGATCAGATGACCACGCGTGGTGGCCTTGGGCAGGCTGTTGTCATCCGGTCCTCCTCTGGGCGTTTGCAGCGATCTGCGATTCCCTGATGTCAGATTAGTAATGTAACGCCGCAAATGCATTATCCGTTTGAAATTAACGGGTGCGTTTGTCAGTTTTGTCATATAGTGACTGTCGAAACTGTAGGTCTGTCACATGACGGAGGGGCGGCTGATGGCGAAGCGCAGCGCGAAGCTGATGATCGGGCGCAGGCTCAAGGTGCTGCGCAAGTCGCTTGGACTGACCCAGGCGCAGCTGGCCGACCAGCTTGACGTCTCGGCCAGCTATATCACCCTGATCGAGGCCGACCAGCGGCCCGCATCGGCGAACCTGCTGCTGCGGCTGGCGCAGGTCTATGACATGAACATCTCGGAACTGGCGCCAGAGGTCGATGCCCAGCTGACCGCCGATTTCGAGGCGGCGCTGAAGGACCCCGCGATGGAGCTGTCCGGCCTGCCCCATTCCGAGATCGAGGCCGTTCTGCAGGCCTCGCCCCGGATCGCCGCCGGGATCGTCAGGATGCACGGCAAGCTGACCGAACAGCGGATGCGCGATCAGGTGGACGAGAACCCCTTCACCGACCGCGCCAAGGTCGAGGCGATCGGCCAGGTCAGCCGCCCGGACGAACGCGTGCGGGACTGGCTTTACGAGACCGACAATTACGTCGATGCGGTGGACCGCGCGGCCGAAAGACTGGCCGTGGACATGGCGCTGCACCGCGAGGAACCGCATCTGGCCCTGACCGAGCGCATGTCCCGCCACGGCATCCGCGTCCGCATCCTCCCGGCCGAGGTGATGGGCGGCGCGCTGCGTCGCTATGATCCGCACCGCAAGGAGTTGATGCTGTCGGAATTGCTGGCGCAGGCCAGCCGCCGCTTCCAGATCGGCGTGCTGATCGCGCGACTGGAATACGAGGCGCTGATCGAGGATCAGATCGACGCGGCGGGCTTCAAGGATGCCGATACGCGCAGCCTCGCGCGGGTCAGTCTGGCGAACTACTTTTCCGCCGCGTTGCAGATGCCCTATGCCCGCTTTCTGGCCGCCTGCGAGCAGGAACGATATGACGTCGAACTGATCAGCCACCGTTTCGGCGCCAGTTTCGAACAGACCGCGCATCGGATGGCGACGCTGCAACGCCCCGATGCGCGCGGCATTCCGTTCTTCTTCGTGCGGATCGACCGGGCGGGCAATGTCTCGAAACGCTTCAGCGCGGGGCGCTTTCCGTTCTCGCGCTTTGGCGGCACTTGCCCGCTGTGGAACATCCACGCCGCCTTCGAGGCGCCGGGACAGGTCCAGACCCAGATCATCCGCATGCCCGAGGGCGCCAGCTACTTCTCGATCGCGCGCACGGTCACGCGGGCGGGCGGCACGCACAGCACGCCCGCGCAGCGGCTGGCCATCGGGCTGGGCTGCGACGTGTCCTATGCCGCGCGGCTGGTCTATTCCGACCGGATCAATCTGGAGCGCACCGGGCCAACCGATATCGGCCTGAACTGCTATCTCTGCGAACGGCAGAATTGCGGATCGCGGGCACAGCCGCCGATCAACCGCCGCCTTGCCATCAACGAACGCGAACGCAGTCTGGCCCTGTTCCGGTTCGAGGGCGAAGAGCCGCCCCTGACGCGTTAGCACGCAGCGGCGGAGATGAAGTCGCGGATCAGCGCGGCATCCTTGACGCCCGGAGCGGTCTCGACCCCCGAGCTGACGTCGACCACGGGCGCGCGGGTCAGGCGCACGGCCTCGGCCACATTGGCGGGGGTCAGCCCGCCCGCCAGCATCCACGGCCGCAGCCAGCGTCGCCCCTGCAACAGCCGCCAGTCAAAGGACAGCCCGTTCCCGCCCGGCAGCGCCGCATCAGGCGCGGGCTTGGCATCGACCAGCAGCATGTCGGCGACCAGCCCGTAATCGGTCAGCTGCGGCAGATCATCGGCCGAGGCGATGCCCACGGCCTTCATCACCGGCAGGCCGGTCAGCGTCCGCAGCGCAGAGACACGTTCGGGCGTCTCGTGGCCGTGAAGCTGGACGATGTCCAGCGGCACCTCGGCCAGGGTGGCGGTGATCAGCGCGTCGTCGGGATCGACGAACAGCCCCACCCGTGCCACGCCCACAGGCACCTCGGCCGACAGAGCGGCGGCCTGGACAGGCGTGACGGCGCGCGGCGACTTGGGAAAGAAGACAAGGCCCAGATAGCGCGCCCCGGCCTGAACGGCAGCCGTCACATGGGCAGGTTGCGACAGGCCGCAGATCTTGACATCGGCCATCAGCGCGGCGCGGGCAGTTGCGCGCCGGGCGTGGCAGCTGCGGGCGCGGGCGCGTCAAGGATCGCCAGAACGTCATCCCTGGGGGCGGCATGGCGCTGGCGCAGATGGCCCAGTTCGGCCTCCAGCCGGTCGACCTGCGCCTGACGCAGCCGCGCCTCGCGGCGGATATGCGCCTCGCGCAGCCATTCCCAGACCAGCCCCGCCAGCATGCCAAGCGCAAAGGCGCCCAGGATCACCAGGAACAGCGGCACCTGCAGCGACCAGTCGCCGCCCAGATATTGCCCGAAATTCGCCGGAAACAGCGACAGCGTGACCGCGCCGCGATTGGCAAGGGCCACCGCGACCAGCACAAGGGCAAGGGCCACGACAAACAGAAGTCGAAGATAGCGCATCCAGTTCTCCCACGGGCAGGCGTCCGCCGGGCGGACGGCCTCTATCTAAGCCTCTCAGGCCTCGCCGTTCAACCGGTCGCGCAGCAATTTGCCGGTCTTGAAGAAGGGAACGTGCTTTTCCTCGACCTCGACGGAATCGCCGGTGCGGGGGTTGCGGCCGGTCCGGGCATCGCGCTTCTTGACCGAGAAGGCTCCGAAACCGCGCAATTCGACCCGGTCGCCGCGTGCCATCGCATCGATGATCTCTTCGAAGACGGTGTTCACGATCCGCTCGACATCACGGCGGAACAGATGCGGGTTTTCGTCGGCGATCTTCTGGATCAGCTCGGATCGGATCATGCTTGCCCCCTTGATACGAACGTTGCGGGCTTCCCCGCTGGCCAGGACCAACGCGCGACAGAAGTCACTCGTTTCATAGCGTTGCCAGCTTTGGCGAAAGGGTGCAAGCGGCTTGCCCGGAGGGCGCGGGGCTTTCGGCAAGAAAAGGCCCGCCCTGCCATCTGGCGGGGCGGGCCGGATCGTCATGGCAAACCGATCAGTTGCGGTTCAGCGCGGCGCCCAGGATGTCGCCGAGCGAGGCGCCCGAATCCGAGCTGCCATACTGGTCGATCGCTTCCTTTTCTTCCGCGATCTCGCGGGCCTTGATCGACAGGCCCAGACGGCGGGTCTTGGTGTCGATGTTGGTCACGCGGGCATCCACCTTGTCGCCGATCTGGAAACGCTCGGGGCGCTGGTCCTGACGGTCGCGGGCCAGATCGCTGCGGCGGATGAAGGACTTGACGCCGTTATACTCGACCTCGACGCCGCCATCCTCGATCGCGGTGACCTCGACGGTCACGACCGAGCCACGCTTCACGCCGTCAACGGCTTCGGCCATGTGCTCGTTTTCCAGCGCCTTGATCGACAGGCTGATGCGCTCTTTCTCGACATCCACGTCCTGAACGACGGCCTTGACGACGTCGCCCTTGCGGAAGTCCTGGATCGCATCCTCGCCGCGGGCATCCCACGAGATGTCCGACAGGTGGACCATGCCGTCGATATCGCCTTCGAGGCCGACGAACAGACCGAATTCGGTGATGTTCTTGACTTCGCCTTCGATGACGGTGCCCGAGGGATGCGTTTCCGCAAAGACTTCCCACGGGTTGCGCATGGTCTGCTTGAGGCCGAGCGACACGCGGCGCTTCGACTCGTCGATTTCCAGGACCATGACGTCAACCTCTTGCGAGGTCGAGACGATCTTGCCCGGATGGACGTTCTTCTTGGTCCAGCTCATTTCCGAGACGTGGACCAGACCCTCGACACCGGCTTCCAGCTCGACGAACGCGCCGTAATCGGTGATGTTGGTCACGCGGCCCTGATGGACCGAACCGATCGGGAACTTGTCGCCGACGGTATCCCACGGATCGGCCTGAAGCTGCTTCATGCCCAAGCTGATGCGGTGGCTGTCCTTGTTGATCTTGATGACCTGGACCTTGACGGTCTCGCCGATCGCCAGGATCTCGGACGGGTGGTTGACGCGGCGCCAGGCCATGTCGGTGACGTGCAGCAGGCCGTCAACACCGCCCAGATCGACGAAGGCGCCGTATTCGGTGATGTTCTTGACCACGCCGTTGATCGCCTGGCCTTCGGACAGGTTGGCGATGACTTCGGCGCGCTGCTCGGCGCGGCTCTCTTCCAGGATGGCGCGGCGCGACACGACGATATTGCCGCGGCGGCGATCCATCTTCAGGATCTGGAAGGGCTGCTTCAGACCCATCAGCGGGCCGGCATCGCGCACGGGGCGCACGTCAACCTGCGAACCGGGCAGGAACGCCACGGCACCGCCCAGATCGACGGTGAAGCCGCCCTTGACGCGACCGAAGATGGCGCCTTCGACGCGCTCTTCCTTCTCGTAGGCTTTTTCCAGACGGTCCCAGGCTTCCTCGCGGCGGGCCTTCTCGCGCGAGATGCTGGCCTCGCCACGGGCGTTCTCGACGCGGTCCAGATAGACCTCGACCTCGTCGCCGACCTTGATGCTGGGCTCTTCGCCGGGATTTGCGAATTCCTTCAGATCGACGCGGCCTTCCATCTTGTAGCCGACATCGATGATGGCCTGACCCGCCTCGATGGCGATGACGCGGCCTTTGACAACGCTGCCCTCATCGGGGGTGTCGATTTCGAGGCTTTCGTTCAGGAGGGCCTCGAATTCCTCCATGGTCGCTTTAGCGCACATGCGTATGCAGTATCCTTTATCACGGTTTTCCGGCCTGACGGTTGGCTCCGCCGGTCTTTATGACGCCATCATGGCAACGACAAAGGGTCGGCGCTGAACGCCCGACCCGGTGAAAAGCGGCCTGTTATGGCCATGTCGCCCAATGACTGGGCCTGCCTATAGGCCCCTTTGCGGCGAATTTCAACGCGAAAAGCGTCAGATCAGCGCCGCCGCCGCCCGGGCCGAGGGTTTCAGCCCCTCGCCCCCCGCCGCGACATGGGCGGCCAGACGGGCGCGCATGTCGGGTTCCCAGAAATCGCGCAGATGGGCGGCGATCTTCTCGGCGGCGTCTCCGGGCTGGGTGTCGAAGAAGGTGGCGATCTGGTTGGCCATGCGGACCAGCTTGTCAGGCGACATCGAAAGCTCCGGCGATCCTGTCGGGACGGGTGAAAAGGTCAAAGCCCTCGCCACGGGCAAAAGCGGCAAGGGTGATGCCCGCGCCATCTGCCAGCGCACGGGCATGGGCGGTGGGGGCCGAGACCGCGATCAGCACGCCGCAGCCCGCCATCGCGCATTTCTGCACCATCTCGACCGAGACGCGGCTGGTCAGCACGAAAGCCCCCTGCCCCGCATCCATACCCTGCCGCGCCATGGCGCCGATCAGCTTGTCCAGCGCGTTGTGGCGCCCGACATCCTCGCGCGCAAGGACCACGCCCTGACCGGGCAGCAGGAAGCCCGCCGCATGGACCGAGCGCGTGATGTCGTGAAGCGGCTGCCAACGGCGCAGATCCTCGGTCGCGCGGGCGACCTGGGATGCGTCAAGGCACGGGCCGACCGCCCCCAGATCGGGCAGCGCGCGACCGGCCTCGGCCAGGCTGTCGATCCCGCAAAGCCCGCAGCCCACCGGCCCCGCCATGAAGCGCCGCCGCGCGGCCAGGGCCTCGGCCCGGTCCTCGGCCAGCCACATCTGCGCCTCGATCCCCTGCCGGTGATCGACGATCTCCAGCCGCTCGATCTGGTCGGGGCGCGACACGATCCCCTCGGTCAGCGAGAAGCCCACCGCGAAATCGTGCAGATCAGCGGGGCTGGCCATCATCACCGCCTGCGTCGAGCCGCCATAGACCATCGCCACGGCTGTCTCTTCGGCCAGATCCCGCGTCACGGCGCGAAAGGCGCCCTGTGCCTGATGCAGGCCGCCCACGCGCCGCACCGCCCCCGCCGAGGGCGGCGGGGATCGGTCGGTCCGGGGCAGCGTGCGGGTCATCATGGCGTCCTCATTCGGCGGCGGGCAGGATGCGGCGCGCGCGCAGGGTCTCGGCGGCATAACGCTCCTGCCAGTCGGAAGGTCCGTTCGAGGGGCTGACCTGCACCGCCGTGACCTTGTATTCGGGGCAATTCGTCGCCCAGTCCGAATAATCGGTCGTGACCACATTGGCCTGCGTGGCCGGGTGGTGGAAGGTCGTATAGACCACGCCCGGCGACACCCGGTCGGTCAGCGTCACCCGCAGCGTCGTCTCGCCCGAGCGGCTGGCAAGGCGCACCCAGGCGCCCTCGGTCACGCCGCGCGTCTCGGCGTCATGGGGGTGCATCTCCAGCAGGTCCTCGGGGTGCCAGATTGTGTTCTCGGTCCGCCTTGTCTGGGCGCCGACATTGTATTGCGACAGGATCCGCCCCGTGGTCAGCAGCAGCGGATAGCGCGGGCCGGTGCGTTCGTCGGTCGGGATGTATTCGGTGATCATGAAGTGACCGCGCCCGCCCTGGAAGCCCTCGACATGCATCAGGGGCGTGCCTTCGGGCGCGGCCTCGTTGCAGGGCCATTGCACCGAGCCGAGCGTTTCCAGACGCTCGTAGCTGACGCCCGCAAAGCTGGGGGTGGTGGCCGCGATCTCGTCCATGATCTGGCTTGGATGGGTGTAATGCCAGAGCGGCCGCCCCTCGGCCCGCAGCACCGCATTGGCCAGCATCTGCGTGACCTGCCAATCCTCATAGCCGTTGCGGGGCGCCATCACGCGGCGCACGCGGTTGATGCGGCGCTCGGCATTGGTAAAGGTGCCGTCCTTTTCCAGAAAGGACGATCCGGGCAGGAAGACATGGGCGTAATTCGCCGTCTCGTTCAGGAAGAGGTCGTGGACGATCACGCAATCCATCGCCTTGAGGCCCGCCGCGACATGCGCCGTGTCGGGGTCCGATTGCAGGATGTCCTCGCCCTGGCAATAGAGGCCGCGGAAGCGTCCCTCGACCGCGGCATCCAGCATGTTGGGGATGCGCAGCCCCGGCTCGGGGTCGATCCCGACGCCCCAGGCCTGCTCATAGATCGCGCGCACGTCCGGCAGCTTGACGTGCCGGTAACCCGGCAACTCGTGCGGGAAGGAGCCCATGTCGCAGGCGCCCTGCACGTTGTTCTGGCCCCGCAGCGGGTTCACGCCCACGCCCGGACGGCCGATATTGCCCGTCAGCATGGCGAGGTTGGCAATGGCCATGACCGTGGTCGAGCCCTGCGAATGCTCGGTGACGCCGAGGCCGTAATAGATCGCCCCGTTCCCGCCGGTCGCGAAGAGCCGCGCCGCCGCGCGCAGCTCCGCCGCCGGGACGCCTGTCAGCATCTCGGTCGCTTCGGGGGCGTGGCGCGGGTCGCGGATGAACTCGGCGTAGTGCTGGAACTCGTCCCAGTCGCAGCGGGTGTGGATGAAGTCCTCGTCCATCAGCCCCTCGGTCACGATCACATGCGCCATGGCGCTAACCACGGCGACGTTCGTGCCGGGGCGCAGGGGCAGGTGATGGGCCGCCTCGACATGGGCGCTGCGGACGATGTCGGTGCGGCGCGGGTCCACGACGATGAGTTTCGCGCCCTGCCGCAGCCGCTTCTTGAGGCGGCTGGCAAAGACCGGATGCCCGTCTGTCGGGTTGGCGCCGATGATCAGCACCACGTCCGTTTCCTCGACGCTGTCGAAATCCTGCGTGCCGGCCGAGGTGCCGAAGGTCTTGCCGAGCCCGTAGCCCGTGGGCGAGTGGCAAACGCGGGCGCAGGTGTCGGTGTTGTTGTTGCCGAAGACCGCGCGGGTCAGCTTCTGGACCAGATAGGTCTCCTCGTTCGTGCAGCGCGACGAGGTGATGACCCCGACCGAGCGGCGGCCGTGCCTCTCCTGGATCGCGCGCATGCGGGTAGCGGCGAAGGCCAGCGCCTCGTCCCACTCGACCTCGCGCCAGGGGTCCTCGATCCGCTCGCGGATCATCGGCTTCAGGATGCGGTCCTTGTGGGCAGCATAGCCATAGGCGAAGCGGCCCTTGACGCAGCTGTGGCCGCGATTGGCCTTGCCGTGCTTCCACGGGACCATGCGGACCAGCTGATCGCCGTTGAGCTCCGCCTTGAAGCTGCAGCCGACCCCGCAATAGGCGCAGGTCGTGATGATGGACCGGGTGGGCGTGCCGAGTTCCGCCACCGACTTCTCCTGCAGGGTCGCGGTCGGGCAAGCCTGCACGCAGGCGCCGCAGCTGACGCAGTCCGAGGTCAGGAAGCTGTCCGCCCCCGCACCGGCCTTCACGCGGCTGTCGAAGCCCCGCCCCTCGATCGTCAGCGCGAAGGTGCCCTGCACCTCCTCGCAGGCGCGCACGCAGCGCGAGCAGACGATGCACTTGCTGGGGTCGTAGGAGAAATAGGGGTTGCTGTCGTCCTTGGGGATGTATTGCGGGTTGCCCGGCCCGGCTTGCAGCTTCGCCTCGGATTGCGAACGCGCGCCGATGCCCTTGGGGTCGAAATGGTTGGCGCCCGGCGTGTAGCGCACGTCGCGCAGGCCCACCTGCCCCGCCGCGTCCTGCAGCTCGCAATCGCCGTTCGCCGCGCAGGTCAGGCAGTCCAGCGGGTGGTCGCTGATGTAGAGCTCCATCACGCCGCGGCGGATGCGGCGGACCTTCTCGGACTGGGTGCGGACGACCATGCCCTCGGCCACCGGCGTCGTGCACGAGGCGGGCGTGCCGCGCCGCCCCTCGATCTCGACCACGCAGAGGCGGCAGGAGCCGAAGGCCTCCATGTTGTCGCTGGCACACAGCTTCGGGACGCTGATGCCCGCGAGGAACGACGCGCGCATGAGCGAGGTGCCCTCGGGCACCGTCACCTCGACCCCGTCCACTGTCAGCGTCACCGGCGCGCCGGTGCGGGCGGGGGTGCCGAGGTCGCGGTCGTCGGTGATGTCCTCGCCGGGGCGGTGCGTGGGGATGATGAAGTCCTTCATTCCGCTGCCTCTTTTTGGGTCGCGAAGTCGTCCGGGAACTGGGTCAGCGCGGACATGACCGGATAGGGGGTGAAGCCGCCGAGCGCGCAGAGCGAGCCGTCCTTCATCGTCTCGCAAAGGTCGGTCAGCAGGGGGATGGCGGCGGCATCCCCGGCGGCGATGCGGTCGATGGTCTCGACCCCGCGCACCGCGCCGATGCGGCAGGGGGTGCACTTGCCGCAGGATTCCACGGCGCAGAACTCCATCGCGAAGCGCGCCATCTGCAGCATGTCGGCGCTGTCGTCGAAGACCACGAGGCCCGCGTGCCCGATCAGCCCGCCCGCCGCGTCGAAATCCTCGTAGCCGAGGGGCGTGTCGAACTTCGTGACCGGCATGTAGGCGCCGAGCGGCCCGCCGACCTGCACCGCCTTGACCGGCCGGCCCGAGGCCGTCCCACCCGCGATGTCGTTGACGACCTCGCCGAGCGACATGCCGAAGGCGGTCTCGAACAGCCCGCCGCGCGCGACGTTCCCGGCGATCTGCAGGGTCACCGTTCCGCGCGAGCGGCCGAGGCCGAATTCCGCGTAATGCTGCGCACCCTTCTCGAAGATCACCGGCACGGTCGCGAGGCTGATGACGTTGTTGACGACGGTGGGCCTGCCGAGGAACCCCTCCAGCGCCGGCAGCGGGGGCTTGGCGCGAACCGTGCCGCGCTTGCCCTCGAGGCTGTTCAGCAGGCTCGTCTCCTCGCCGCAGACATAGGCGCCCGCGCCCTTGCGGATCTGCATGTCGAAGGCGCGGCCGCTGCCCAGCACGTCCGGCCCCAGCAGGCCGCGCTGGCGGGCGATGCGGACCGCCGCCTCCATCACCCGGATCGCGTTCGGGTATTCGCTGCGCAGATAGACATAGCCGCGCGTCGCGCCGACGCCGAGGCCGGCAATCGCCATGCCCTCGATCAGGCTGAACGGATCGCCCTCCATGATCATGCGGTCGGCGAAGGTGCCGCTGTCGCCCTCGTCGGCGTTGCAGACGATGTATTTCTGGTCCGCGACCGCGTTCGCCACGGTCTGCCACTTGATGCCGGTCGGGAAGCCCGCCCCTCCGCGCCCGCGCAGCCCGCTGGCGGTGACCTCGGCGACGATGCCGCCCGGCTCCATGTCGATCGCACGGCGCAACCCGGCCAGACCGCCATGCGCCGTGTAATCGTCCAGATCCAGCGGGTCGATCACGCCGCAGCGGGCGAAGGTCAGCCGCGTCTGGCGGGCGAAGAAGGGGATCGCCTCGACAGGACCGAGCGTCTCCAGTCTGCCGTCCAGCAGCGCCGGCACGTCCTCTGGCGCCACCGCGCCGAAGCCGATGCGCTGGCCTTCCCGCTCGAGCTCGACCAGCGGCTCGAGCCAGATCATCCCGCGCGTGCCGTTGCGGATCACCTGCACGTCCAGACCGCGCGCCTTGGCCTCACGCAGCACCGCCTCCGCGACCTCGTCGGCGCCGAGCGCCTTGGCGGCGCTGTCCATGGGAACCCAGATATTCATGCCGCACCTACCTCGCGCGCCAGACGCTCGGGCGTCACGCGGCCGATCACCTTGTCACCCACCATCGCCGCCGGCGCGCAGGCGCAGAGCCCGAGGCAATAAACCGGCTCGACCGTGACGCCCCCATCAGCCGTCGTGCCGTGCCAGTCGACGCCAAGCCGGGCCAGCGTCCGGGCCGCGACGTCGGTCCCGCCCATCGCCTGACAGGCCTCGGCCCGGCAGATCTTCAGGACCTTGCGGCCTGCCGGGTGATCCCGGAAGTCGTGATAGAAGCTGATGACGCCGTGCACCTCGGCCCGGCCGAGGTTCAGCAGGTCGGCCAGAACCGGCACCGCGCCCTCGGGGACATGGCCCCAGACCTCCTGCACCCGGTGCAGCATGGGCAGCAGAGGGCCCTCGAGGTCCGCAAGAGGGGCCACGACCTCGCGGATCTCGTCCGCGGTCGGGGCTGGCGCGTGTTCAAGCATGGCTGGCCTTTCGACGTCTGTGACGCTCATCTGGCCGCAGCGGCGATGCGAAATCAATATCGCAGTTCCGTCAGATGATAGAAATTACCTATCGACCAGCCGCCGCGCCTCGGCCAGAAGCGCCTCGAGCACCGGCGTGTGCGGCTCGCGCCAGGGGGCGATCAGGCCGACCGCGTGGCCCCCGCCATCACCGGTCAGCGGCACCTGCGCCAACGGCTTTCCCCGGGCCAGGAAATCCGCGATGCCCTGGGGCAGGATGGTGATCCAGCCGCCCTCGAGCACATGGGCGACGAGGATCACGGTCGAGTTCGATTCGACCCGCGCCTCGGCCGCGACGCCGGCCTGCGACAGCATCCGGTCAAGGATCCGCCGGTTCTGCATGTCGGGCGAGAGCAGGCAGAGCCGCTGCCCCGCCAGGGCGGACCAGGGAAGCGAGGGCTGGCCGGCCAGCGGATGGTCGTTGCGGGCAAGGACCACATAGCGTTCCTCATAAAGCGGCACGCTGCTGACACGGCCCAGAGGCTCGTTGTCGAGATAGGTTATGCCGGCATCGACATCGAGATCGTCCAGCATCTTGAGGATCTCGGCGGAGCTGCGCGACAGGATGGTGAAGCCGACATTGGGATGAAGCGCGCCGAACCGCGCGGAGAGACGGGCGGCCCAGGTCAGCGCCGTGGGAATGACCGCCAGTCGCAGCCGACCCGAGAGGCCGTGGCGGGTGGCGCGCATCTCGTCGCGCAGCTGGCGGGCATCGCCGACGATGCGGCGCGCCCAGACCAGCGCGGCCTGCCCCTCGGGTGTCAGGCCGCCATAGCGCGAGCCGCGGAAGATCAGCAGGACGCCGAGGGTTTCCTCGAGCTGCTTGATCCCCGCCGAGAGCGTCGGCTGCGTGATGCCGAGCGATGCGGCGGCGCGGCCGAAATGGCCCTCCTTGGCGGTGGCGAGGAACATTTCCAGCTTGTCGATCATGGCTTCCCCCTTCGTCCCGCATGAAGCGCGGACGGGGCCCTTGGGTCAAGCCGGCGCGCGGGGGGATGGCGGGGGGGGGGGGGGGGGGGGGGGGGGGGGGGGGGGGGGGGG
>JARWLF010000021.1:0-70897 GCA_029853055.1 Scenedesmus sp. KT-U | reverse complement strand
CCCCCCCCATTAAATTCTTTGGGGGGGTCGACTGGGGTGCTGGGGAGCTGTGGTCGCCCCCCCCTATGAAATTCATAGGGGGGGGCGAATGAGGCTCCATGTGCATCCGCACATAGTCCTCGCCAGGCAGGTGCGCCGAGTTGGCGTGCAGGATGTTGCAGACCAGATCCCTGAAGCCCAGCATCCTGCCCACGTCGGCCACCTTGAAGTAGCACTGGCGGGGGTGGCGCTCGCCCCTACACGTGATGGGGAAGACGCTGCCGTCCACGTCCTTGAACAGCTCCTCCTCGTCCAGGTGCAGCTCGGGCTGCAGCTGGAGCGTGGGGGCCGCGGGCGCCTCTGCTTCCACTGCGGGCTCCGGCTCATCGGCGCCACGGTCGCAGCGGGCGCCTTCGGCGATGCACTCCAGCTTGACCAGGAACCTGGCCTGCGTGACCGTGGGCTCGCAGGGCACATAGTCACCCGTCCTCTTGTCCAGGCGGGCCACAAGGTAGTCCCTATCCTTGACCAGACGGAGGCCCACTGCCTTGCGGGGTGTCTTGGTGAGGTTCTTGAACAGGCCAGGTACAGCACCTGACCTGCAGAGGTCGCCAGCCTCAACCACCTGTTCACCACAAAAGGTGAGCACCTGGTAGGCTGGCTGGGACGCTGCCTGGGCATGTTCATTTGCGCTGCCGCTCTGGCCCAGCCAAGCTAGCAGGGGCAGCACCTTGACCAGGTACTTGGCGCTGGAATGCGACGCTTCAGCAGCAGCGTACTTGCCTGTGCTGGTCTTGCGTACGGCAACATAGTGTCTGCCCTGGTGGAGGTGCTTGCGCACGCCCTGCTTGGGCGCCTTGCCGCTGCCTGCGAACAGGCTGGGCACCAGTCTAGTGGCCCACAGGGCACGGGCCTCTATTACATGGTCCCCATCGTACACCTCTGCTGCTGCTAGCAACTGATCTGCAAGGGTTGTCATACTGTCGCTACTGGCGGGTCGGCGCGCTCAAGTGCCATAAGGTTGCGGGTTGTAGCAGTGTCTTGCCTCAGTGCGGATAAAGCACTCTCAAACCCGCAGGCAAACAGCTGCAGGTGGTGATTGAACCGACCCAGGAAAGTTCTGTTGCAGACACGTCATCATGAGCTCGAGGGCCCTTGCGAATGTGAGCTTGCTGCCACACACATGGGTACGAGCACGGTCGACCCAAGCTTGCCAATCGCCGCCAGATTGCGAGCAAGATCGTGACTGTAACGAGACATGAGCCTCCCGTGACATCCTTGGCCAGACCTTTTCGACCCGTTACAGTTGGTAGCTGGAAATGGGGCCTCCATGGCTCAGTCGTGAGCGCGGTTCCTTTGCAACCCGGAGGGTGGCAGTTTGAGCCCGGTTTTTGGGGTGGGAGCACTCGATCTTGCGCCTTGATCCTACGGTCGTGGGGGCACGCCCTCTTCGCGGGGGGAGGAATGTAACGGGACTTGGGCCTCCCGTGACATCCTTGGCCAGACCTTGTCGACCTGATGCAGTGACCAGCGAGTAGTTATACAGGCTGCAATGCTGATATGCGCCAAGCCCAGCGAGCTCGACCCAAAGCCATGCAGGGGAACACCTACTCACAGGCTGCTTGCAGCCCTTTCATGCTTGCTATCTCCCCCTGCAGCTCCCTGATCCGGGCCCGCAGGTCGTGTATGGTCTCGCCCAGCCTCTGCTTATCGCAGCGCAGGTCACTGATGGTCTCGCCAAGCTCGGCCCACAGCCTCTCCTTGTCTTCGCTCAACCTTTCCTTGTCGGCCCTGAGCTCCGCATTGCGGCAGCGCAGATCCTCTATGCGCCCATTCTTCTCCTCGCCGAGCTGCTTGAAGGTCTCTATCTCTTTCTGCAGCTCCCTGAGGCACCCCGCGTATTGAGCCCCGATCCGCCTGAACTCGGCCCTCGCGATCCTGTGCATGTCCTGCCTGGTCATCGCCACCAGCTCCCTCTTGGCCTCGCCGCGCAGCCTGACCGTTTCGAGGTGCACGCCCGTGCCGCACAGGGACTCTTTGGCATCCTTTTCTGCCTCGGCCTGGTACCTTGGGTCGATCGGGGCGAAGTAGACCAGCTCCAGAGCAGCGCCCTCCAGCTTGCCGTACTGCTTCTCATGGTCCTTCAGCCTGACATCCAGGTCCTCTGTGCGGCCCCACTTGGTGACCAGCAGGTCGTCCGGCAGGTCAGCAGACAGGCCCATCGACTGGCGCAACCTCCCAACCGTGCCGAGCAGCAGGAGGTACACGCCAGCCATCTTGCAGGCGTACACCTGGCGCGCAAACTGGTGCACGATATCGCTGGGAACCCCCACCAGGGCAGCAGCCAGCTGCTCACGCTGCTCAGGTGTGCCAAGGTGCGCGGCAAACAACACCTCCTCTGCCCAACTGACAAACACACGGGCCAGAGGCTTGCGGCTTGTGAATAGGCAGCGCAACAGGCCCCGGTAGGTGAAGCACACCCTCCAGCCCTCCTCCTTGCTTGCAGGGGGGACCCCCCCCATCCAATTGATGGGGGGGGTGCCCGGCTGGGCCAGGCAGGTGTGCACGTAGTCCTCGCCTGCGACGAACCCGCCCTGGGGCCTGGTGACATTGCTGACCAGGCTGGCCATGTCCAGCATCCTGCCCACGTCCTGAACCACAAAGTAGCAGCGCTTGGGGTGGCGCTGCCCAAGGCAGGTCAAAGGATAGGCCTGGCCTCGCTCATCGCGCAGCAGCTCCCTGTCCTCCAGCTCTAGCACCGGCTGTGGGGGCAGGTAGACCTCGTCCGAAGGCCGCCGGCGACCTTCGCATGTGGCCTTGCCCTGCACTTGTTCTGCCTCCAGCCAGGCAAGCAGCGGCTGCACCTTGACAAGGTACTTGGCGTTGGGCTTGGAGGCATCGGTGGCAACATACCTGCCAGCCCTGCTCTTTTGTGCGGCGACATAGTGGCGGCCCTCCTCCAGGTGGATGCTCACGCCCCTCCTTGGCGTCTTGGTGTTGCCCACAAACAGGCTGGGCACGAGCCTAGTGGCCCACAGTGCCCGGGCCTCAATCACGCGCTCGGTTCCATACATCTCTGCCACCTCCAACAGCTGGTCCCGCAGGGTCGTTGCCATCCAGGGCTTGACAAGCCCCGCGGCTGCTCAAGTGAGATGAGCACCCCAGCGAACTCCGCACATGGCAGCAGGCCTCCGCCAGGCTGGCTGCAGAGGCAGCCACCACGCGCACGCCGGTGTTGCCGCACCGCACGATGGCGGTATATAGCATGGCCTGCTCAGACAACAAAACGCTGCCATGGGGACGAGCTCAGCGCTTCCACCATGGCCGCAGGCCCAGCTGGTCCACCAGGTAGCGCACCCGGTGCCACTGGATGTCTTGCCACAGGGTGGGGTCCACCAGGCCACCAGTGTCACCCGAGTTGGCATTGACCGCCCACCAGATCCAGCTGCAAGATCGCTGCTGCCGCATCCACGAGGCAAAGTCCGAGAGGAAGGGCTCCTCGCCGCTCTCCATGGACGACCCGACCTCGCCAACAACCACCGGGAACCTGCGGCACACACCTTGGCGGCAGTAGCCCTTTGCAGCAAGGTAGCCATGTGATGCATTCATCCGCTCCACCAGCTCGCGGCCAACTATGTTGGCCTTGCGGATGGCGGGGCCATACTCGTGGGGGGATATCACCACCTGGCCGACGTAGGGCTTTTGCATGAGTGCCTCGAAAAAGGGGCTGGCATCGCTGAGCTGGTACCTTGCGACAAGGGCGGGGTCGGTGACAAAGCCGGATCCCCAGCAGAGCTGGTAGGCCGTCTGGCCAGTGCCCTCCACAAAGTAGAGCATGCCGGTGGGCGTGATGGCATGCAGGCGGTCCATCACCCTGAGGTAGAGCTCGCTGGCCCCCACCAGGTGCCCCTGGTTCGACCAGCGCATGCCCATAAAGTCTGGCTCGTTGGTGATGTCCACAAAGACCCGGCCTCTCAGCTGGGACTCAAACTCCCTGGACGAGGCGATGCGCCACCAGAGGTTGCCCCAGGCATGCGCAAACTCGCTGGGGTTGCGCTGGGGCTGGTGGTTGGTGATGAGGCTGTGGTGGTTGAGCACAACGTAGAAGCCCTGCTGCACCAGAAACTTCACCGTCCACACCAGTACGTCCTCGACCGTCCCGCCCCTCGGGATGTAGCTGTTGCACTCGCCAGGCGGCACCAGTGCCGGGATGGGTGGCAGCCTGGAAGGCGGCTGCGCAGGGCGCTTGACGCTTGGGTCCAGGGTGTTGTTGACGATGCTTCGGCGCGGGCAGCCAGGGCGCCTGAAGTCTTGGGCGCGCCTGGGCAGCAGGCTGAAGTCAAAGGGGATGCGCACGGTATTGAAGCCGAGCAGGCGCAGCTGAGCGGAGGTGGTGGCCAGGTCAATGTTGGCCCACAGCCCGTCCAACATGCCCGTGCCCACGTTGAACCCGAACCAAGAGGCCCCCTTGAGGTCCACCTGCTGCCCATTCTTGCCTGCCGTCTTCAGGACACCATCTGCAGCAAAGAGGGCAGGTGGGGCTGCCGCCAGGCAGGCCTGCCCTGAGAGGCAGACCGCTGCCCCGAGCACAAGAGCGCACACCTTTTGGAAGGCACGCGCCAGCATGTGACCACTAGCAGACAAAAAAAATTCACCCAAGCTTCTGCACACGCACCACCGGGCCCCCCTTTTTGACCAGGGCCTGTGCTGCCTCCTCGTCCTCGTCCCCTGCTCCCCTGGGGCCAGGTGGCTTGTAGACGGCACGGTGAAAGCGCCAGATCTCCGGCGCTCCAAAGCGAAAGGGCGGCCTGATGGTGGCCTTGTAATGGAACACAATGTCGGTGATCTTGGAGCTCTGCTTGGTCTGGTCCAGCACCAGCACCCCATAGTCCTCCGTGACCGCGTCAAAGACCTGTGAGAACGTGGCAAAGCTGGGGAGCAGCCCCGAGAAGAAGGTCTTGTACAGCCGCTCCTTGTTAACATAGTCCTTGAAGAAGAACAGGTAGTCGGTGTTGGCGCGCTGGCACGGGTTGAGCATGCGGGCATCCTGGAGGCTTGCCCACATGGAGATGTGGTGGTGTCGCCCGTTCAGGAAGAGCTGGTTGATGGGCTTGCTGCGCAGCGCTTTGGCGTCGTACCCAATGTCGTCCAGGATGAGCAGGGCCCTTGTGTCGGCGGTGGCCGCCCCCGCCTCCTTGGCAGCCATCACCTTTTGCTGGCGCGCCAGGCACCGGGTGATGATGGACTCGTCGAAGGAGCCGTAGATGAAGGAGTCTGGCACATACTGGCCAAAGGTGTGGTTGCTCTCTTCGCTGGCGCTGCAGACCACTGCCACGGGGATGTCGCGGTGGTGGTACATGAGGTCTGCAAGCAGGCACGACTTGCCGGCCCTCCGGCGGGCGATCATGACGCAGACCGCATGCGGCGCCATCTTGCTGGGGTCAAACTTGCGCAGCTTGAGGTTCATCTGCAGGGGAAGGAGCAGCTCGCCGTCCTGCGCAGATTGTTATTTGCGCCGGCAATCGCGGAAGCTAGCCCGCAGCCTGGCCAAGCACCGACTGCACAGTGACCTTGCGCTGGAGTTGGCGCTCGCTGCCAGGAGCTAGCCCACTGGCCCGCACTCGCTGGCCGCTGTCCTCCACGATCTGCACGGGCAGCTTCGTGGGCTGGTAGACAGCAGAGATGGTGGCAGAGTCGGGGGGTGGCCGCCGAAACTGTTGGAACATCGGGGCATTAGCTAGCACCACCGCAGGGTACAGGGTGGGGAAGGCCTCGGACACGTACTTGGCGCCTGCCTGCTGCTTGAGCACTGTGTGGCCTGCCAGCCAGCCCTGGACGCTGCTGGGCCTTGCCCCCAGGGCCTCCTTGAGGCGGAACAGAAAGTAGTAGGTGTCAAAGGAGCTGTTGGGTTTGGCGTTGATGTTGCGGGCCTGCACGTCGCTGTGGTTGCCAAACTGGTCCTTTGCAATGAGCTGGTTGTGCAGCCCGTATGGCTTCCCGCCCGGCCCAGCAGGCACCACAGTGGCTGGCGCGTGGGCCAGGTCAAAGTCTGTCACGGCGCAGAACACGCCCACGTCTGGCACCCAGAAGTCCATGCCCTTGAGGCGGTAGTGGTGCACTGCCTGGGCCTGTGGGGTGCCAATGCTGATCAGCACATTGTCGAGGCTGAGGTCGTTGTGCCGAAAGCTTGGGACATAGTGCTGCAGCACCGCCAGGGCAAACATTACCTGGAAGACGGCCACCGTGAGCTGCAGGTCGCTCAGCTGCCGCAGCTTCAAGCGCAAGCAGGCCTGGAAGCGCTCGTGGAAGCTGACATTGTTGTAGCGGAAGCTCAGGTTGTTCTTTGCCCTCTCGGGCTTCACCTGCTCTTTGACGGTGGCAGCAAAGCACTTGGCGTCCTTCTGGTGGTACAAATACACAAAGTGGGGGCACACGCCGTGCTCGATCAGCAGGTTGCAGAGGCGCGAGTAGTTGTTCTTCACTGTGACAGGGTCCTGGGCAGTGACGGCATGCGCCCGCTGCAGCAGCTGCTTGTAGGGCAGGTGCTGGCGGATGAGAGCCTGCACCTTGCCCAGGGTGTAGGGGCTGTAGTAGGAGAGGCGCAGGACCAGGGAGTGGCCGCGAAACCTCACCACAAACACATCATTGTAGCTGCCTGCCCCAATCAGGCGCGGCGGCTTGTCGAGGAAGGGCTGGCACAGGTTGATGGCCTGGAGCTGGCGCCCCAGCTCCTGGCTCGCCCTAAGGTTGCGACTGGCCAACATGGGTGACTTGGCGTACGAGCGTGAATATTCCGTTCGAATCGAGCGCAAGGTCACATCGAGGTCAGCGGCTGCTGCCGGGCTGCAGCTAGCATGTCCAACAACATCCGCTTGTCAAGGCGCAACTCCTCAATCACGGAGTTGAGCTCGCGGATGCGGTCGGCGGTCTTGGCGTTCTGCTCAGCCTGCTCAGCCTTGAGGTCCGCCTTCTCGGCCTTGAGCTCGCGGATGCGGTCCTCGTGCGTGGCCTTGAGCTTGTCCTTCTCCTGGTTTATCTCCACCAACTTCTCGATCTGCAGCTGCAGCTCACGCAGGCAACCGGCATACTGCACCCCAATGCGCCGGAAATGCGCTCCTACGAGCTGCTTCAGGTTGTGCTCCGTGAGTGCCACCAGCTCCCTCTTTGTCTCGCCGTGCAGCTTGACAAAGTCCATGTGCACGCCAGCCGAGCACAAGGACTCCTTGGCGTCTTTTTCTGCGGCCGCCTGCTCGCGCGGGTCTACGGGTGCAAAGTACACCAGCTCCAATGCCGCGCCCCTCAGGCCGCCGTAGTACCTTTGGTGCTTCTGCATGCGCATGTCGATGTCCTCTGTGCGGCCCCATTTGCAGACCAATAGCTCGTCGGGAATGGTGCCGGGTAACTGCAAGGCTTTGCGCAAGGCGCCCGCTGGTCCCAGGAGCATCAGGTATATGCCGGCCATCTCAGCTGAGCACACGCTGTCATGTGGGCCTCGGGGACCAAGGCATCCACCCATACCGTTGACTCGACTAGTGGCATTTGCTGCCTGATTGGGTACGATCACTCTAAGTATTGCATATCATGCAGCAGCAAATCCAGGGACCTCATGGCTCCATGGCTGTGTTGTGACTGGGTCTGCTGCATATACTGTATACTTGCCTCCACGGCTATCCGAGCAGTGGTCGCCCTATGTCTTGATGATATAGTGTATGGCTAGGTATGGGTTCATGAGGTTGATGGCTGTCGATGAGCCGGGCCCATTGTCTGTGGTGAAGGTGTGGCTATGACCTCCGGCGGCCTGTGTTGTCGTGTTCAGCGTGTGGGTGTGGCTACCTGAGCTTGTCACGGTGATGTTATGTGTGTGATCAGCGACGGTGTTGGCTGATGCTTCATGCGTGTGCGCCCCCGCCGTGCCAGTGGTGGCTGCTTTCTCATCGGCCCAGTAGTACATTCCGGAGACAGCACTGCCTCGCCTATGTGCATCGTACTTTGTGTTGATGCTGTGTTCATGGTCTCCTGCACTGTTGATCGTGATTGAGTGTGTGTGGCCGCCGCCATTTGCTGCTGCTGCTGTGTGGGTGTGACTGCCGCTGTTGCTGGATGTGGCGGACACCCCGTGCGTATGACCTGCTTCGGCAGCAGTGGTGCCAGAATGTGCGTGGGGTGGCAGGTGGCCGGCAACCAGGGTCACTTCTGAGCTCCCCCCTTGCTTGTTTGGGGTGGCAAAATTGGTTTTCCTGCTGTCGCACCCGACTGCCGTGCGCGCTCGGAAATCAGGCAACGCAAAGGTGGTGGAGCCATCTCCCTCCCCGTACGTTGTGCCTATGACTGCAAACAACTTCGCATACGCTGCGCGGCTGACAAGGTCGCCGTTGCAAAGCAGCCAGTCCTTTGGTGCGTTCGCAGGAGCGGCCCACATCATGACCACTCCCGTCGGTGCCGCTGCCAACAAAGAAGCAACCATTGTTGGTTCCACAGCCGGAAAAAAAAACAGATCGAATCTGTGCATACCATGCAGCAAGTCCAGGGACATGGTGCCTCTGTAGCTGTGCTGTGACTGGCTCCCCTGTGCAGTCGATCACTGGAGGCTTGTTTGAGTACGTTTTGCTGCCCCATTGGCTGATTATTGCATATTATGCAGCAAGTCCAGGGACATGGTGCCTCTATAGCTGTGCTGCGACTGGGTCAGCAGATGCCCACTGGAGTAGTTCCTGGAGGCTTGTTTGAGTAGACTTTGCTGCCCCATTGGGTGGAAGTTACCTAACTATTGCATACCATGCAGCCAATCCAGGGACATGGTGCCTCTCTAGCTGTGTTGTGCCTGGGTCCCCTGTGCTATGTCCAACAGCAGCAGCAGTTGGGCCTAGACTACTGGAGTAGTTGTTCCTGGAGGCTTGTTTGAGTGAACTTTGCTGCCCCATTGGGTAGAAGTTACCTAATACTTGCATATCATGCAGCAAGTCCAGGGACATGGTGCCTCTCTAGCTGTGTTGTGCCTGGGCCCCCCGTGCTGCTGCAGCAGATGACCACCGGAGTAGTTCCTGGAGGCTTTGCTCAAGTGCCCCATTGGGTAGAAGTTACCTAGTTATTGCATATTATGCAGCAAATCCAGGGACATGGTGCCTCTCTAGCTGTGTTGTGCCTGGGTCCCCTGTGCTGCTGCAGCAGTTGACCACTGGAGCAGTTCCTGGAGGCTTTGCTGCCCCATTGGGTAGAAGTTACCTGATACTTGCATATCATGCAGCAACTTCAGGGACATGGTGCCTCTCTAGCTGTGTTGTGCCTGGGTCCCCTGTGCTACTGCAGCAGCAGTTGACCACTGGAGCAGTTCCTGGAGGCTTTGCTGCCCCATTGGGTAGAAGTTATCTAAATATCGTGTATCATGCAGCAAATTCAGGGACATGGTGCCTCTCTAGCTGTGTGGTGCCTGATTGACGTTTGGGCCATCTTGCAGGCGTACACCTGGCGCGCAAACTGCTGCACAATGTCCATGGGCACACCGACCAAGGCAGAAGCCAGCTTGTTGCGCTGCTCTTCAGTTCCCAGGTGTGCGGCAAACAACACCTCGGTTGCCCAAGCCTGGAAGTTGCGTGCCACGGGGCTCTGTGTCCGGATGAGGCATCGGATCAGGCCAAAGTAGGTGAAGTACAGGTCCAGGTAGTGCAGCGAGCCGTCCCTGGGTCGCCCCCGACTCACCGTGCACCTCTGGCTCCATAGGGCTGCCTGGCTCCTGGGCAGCGGTGATGGGCTGGATATGCACGGTTGCATGAGGGCCCTCCACGGTGGGCTCAGCTGCCACTGCGGCTGCTGCCTCGGCCTCCACGGTGGGCTCAGCTGCCACTGCTGCTTGGGGCTCAACGGCCATGGTGTCATCCTGGTCCCCAGGCTCCCCTCCTCCCTGTTGGTGCTCAGCGCCGGGCCCTGCATTAGTGCTCCCTGCCATCCAGCGTGCTGCCGCCTCCAGCTTCACCATGACCTTGGCTTGGTTGACAGAAGTGGCCGAGGTTATCCATGCCCCATTGGCCTTGCGCACGACAAGGTAGTCGTCATTCAGTCTCAGTCGTGCGATCGCCGCCTTGCGTGGGGTGCCCGTCATACCCTTGAACAGGGCTTGCGCAAGCTTGCTCTTGCATAGCTTGGTGGCCTCCACCACCTGCCACCCCAGCACGCACTCAGCTAGGGCCCGCAGGGACTCCATGACTTTGGCTGTGGGGAGGCATCCGCAGCACCCCCTCAAGTGGCATGCCGGGGGGTTGCGGGTACAACGCGCCCAAAACAGCTTGTTGCGGCTTCTATGGTATGGCCTCCGCCCTCACCCAGCTCGTCAACTTGTGGTGGCTCGGTGCCAGCCCTGGGGCCGAGGCGTCGTGCAATGACATTCAGGCCCTCCACGAGGGCCTGATAGCAGCGGGCCTCTGGCCCTTGACAGACCGCTTCTTCGAACTGGACCTGCTCGAGAGCGACAACGACTGCCTCATGCTCAAGGTGCATGCGATGAGGGCAGTGGAGGGGGGCGTGGTGGTGCAGCTGCTTAGCGACTGTTACACGGTGCGCACCAGGTGGGTGCCCGACAACATCTGGCTGATCGAGGCAGCATTCAAGGTCCACAGGGACAACACCACAATGGTGGTACCCTGCGGACAGGCCACGGCAAGCCCAGCCCGGAGCAGTTGAAGCGGACAGATCAGTGAATGTTACACGGCGCACAGCCAGCGATCGTCGGCAGGGCCTGGGTCGTCTCTGCCACCAGCTCCTGGTGCTCCCGCAGCAGGCGCCGCTTGCACACGCGGAACGACGGGTCTGCTACGCAGCGGCGCCAGTGCAGCTGCACAACCCTTGCCGCCTGGTGCTGCTGCCACAAGCCTAGGCAGTGGATCGCCCTGCGCAACGCCCTGCTGGCCTCGGCCCCGCCCTCAACCATCATGCCCTTGCCTGCCAAGACGGCAACTGTGCGGCGGAGAAGGCAGGTGCACTTCACAAGGGCATGGCTGAGGGGCAGCAGCTCGGCTTTGTCTGCTTGTCCTTGCAGGATGGCATGGAGGCGGGGAGGTGGGGGTCGCATCAAAAAGTAGGGGTCGAAGGCGGCCGTGAAGAAGTAGTGGGGCTTGGCCATCATGGTGGAAGCATCGTACTCATGTGCTCCCATCAACCTGGCGCTGTGGCGCTTGAGCACCTGGGCCAAGCCCTGCTTGGCTTCCGGCCAGGTGTGCTTGAAGGCACGCAGTGCGTCATACACTGCCACAAGCTCCTTGCACCGCCTCCATCCCCCCCTGTGTGCCCGCATGCTGCCCAGGTAGGCATCGATGCGGCCCATGGCCTCCTGCCAGCGGGCGGCAAGTGCCCCGCACTTCAGCATGAGCTTCATCTGGCCTTGCTCAGGTGGTTGTCCCTCAAACAGAAGCTCCACATGCGGCATTAGGGCTGCGCTGCTTTGCAAAGCGGCGGTGTCGAGTAGTGCCATCATTGTGCTGTGAGTTGCTGGCAGCAGGAGGGGTCATCGTGCACTTATATGCACGGGCAGGCCAAGTGACATGTGACAAGGTGACGTCATGTGACATGCGTGCGGTTCAGTGCACGAAGAAGCGGCCCCTCTGCTCGCCGTGCGGGAACTCAACCAGCTCCAGCACGTAGGCACCACCAGGGCGCTTCCTCACCACAGCCTTGTGCCGGATATGGGCCGGCTTGCCGCAGAGCTTGGTGGCCGCCACCCCCGCTGCCACAACAAACTCCGGCACGCTCACCCACTGCTTGCCCGCCCATGCCATCGGCAAGTTGCTCTCTGCAGACTGGCGAGCCAAAGTGCCAACCTCTTCTGCCCCATCCTTGGCTGCCACAGGCAACCTGTCCACTAGCCTAGGGATGCAGGCGTAGGGCATGGCATCGCCGGCGATGTCACTGCAAGGACTCACAGCAGGCAGGACCAGGGCGGCCAGGTGGGCAGTGCGTCCATTGTATGCCATCTTGCCGGCACCAGTGCCAAGCAAGGGAGACGCCCCGGCGCACTGGACTGCTGGCGCTGAGGGGGTGGTGTCATTGTCACTGGTGCAGGTGACGGCGAAGCGCACTCGGCGCGGTGTACTCATAAGCTGGGGCCAGATTTTTGCGCGCCTTCGCCGCCCATCAGCTGGTTGAAGGTGTCTGAGCGCATGAAGGGGTTGCCCACGTCCTTGCGCATCCGCTGGCCCTTGAGGTAGCAGGTGTAGTTGCACAGGTGGTGCTTCACTGCCTCCTCCACCTCCCAGTACCTGCCGCCGGCAGCGTGGGCGATGATGTGGTCCATGCAGATCAGCCTCTCGACCCCGTTGTGCTGCCAGACCGGCTTCATGCAGAAGCGGGCGCCTCTTGGCGCAAAGGCCAGGCAGCAGCCTTGGTGCGGGCGGTGCCCCCCGACCTCAAACCACAGGCGGGGATGGAACAGGCCAAACATGGGGTCCAGGGCCCACTTGTACTTGCTGAGGCTGCCAAACGCCTGGATCTGCCTGGTCACCTCCTCTGTCTTCAGGGCCAGGCAAGCGGCACAGGCTGCAGGGGATGCACAACGCACTGATGCCGGGTGATGGGCGCCCTTGTCGAGCGCAGCAGACTTCCTGCTGAACAGCCAAGCCCTGAACACGCAGAGCTGTGCAATCTGCTGCGCCCTGGCAGCCAGGGCTTCGTGCTGCTTGTGGGCCAGGCAGGTGTGGCTGCCCAGGGTGGCCTCGGCACCGCAGATGGTGGCTCCACTCCTGGCAAAGCACAGGGCGGGCAGGGCAGGGGTGGGTGCATCCAGCTCGCCTTTCACCACCACCCTGAGATTGGAGAGGCTGCCATTGGCAGCGTTGCCATCTGCATACTCGACCACCACATGGGCATCCCGCGTGCGGGCGAGCCACTCCACGCTGAGCAGGTGGCCGCCCGCAAGCTTGTCCTTGCTGGCCAGAGCAATCAGGTCCTTGACTGGCACGGCCTTCAGGGTGCCCACGTGGCCGCCAAGGGGCAGGGACTTCACGCAGGGGCCCTGCGCAGAGTGCAGCACCTGCAAGGGCCTCAAGGTCGACAACGCCACCTTGAACCCACCCGAGGCCGCCGTGCTGATCACCACGCCCGGGCAGCCAGGGATGCTGAGCATGTACGAATCCATGGCTGTGTGTGATTGGCACAAGCGTTGTGGCGCTCAAGTGGCTTGCATGTCACTTGAGGCGCCGCGGCCCAGTGGCTCCAATCAAGCTCCCTGGCCAGATGGCTCCGACGCTCCACATCTGTCTGAAGGCATCAGACCTGGCTGCCGCCGCAGGCCTGCATCCCTATAGGCCTCAGCCCGTGCAGCTGCTCAGCGTCTTGCAGAAGCTGCACCCAGAGCTGTGCGCCAAGGCAGAGGCACATGCTGGGCCGTCTGCAGGCCTCTGCCGACTGGCAAGGGCCTCTGTGCAGGCACTGGCGCCCGAGCAGACAGCTGCGCTTGCCTCCAAGGAAGACCCCAGGGAGAGGGCCGCTGCAATAGACAGCACCAGGGCCACTGTGGCTGCCGAGCTCGACGCCAGGATTGCAGCACGCACCAAGCAGGCCGTCGGCAAAGCGCTGGTTGAGGCAGCCGTGGCCAAGACGGTGCCGGAGATTGCTAGGCTGGCAGTCGAAGCCGCGTCGATTGGGGGTGGTGGCGAGGCCCAGCACAAGGTGCAACGGCGCACGGAGTCCATTGTCAGGAAAGCACTGAGCAAGGGGCTGCCATGCGAGGCTGCAGCATCCATGGTGGCTGCCCAGACGCTGGACCATGCCGACTTGCCTTCGGCAGTGCGGGAGGCCATCGCCGACCGCACCAGGGAAGTCCTCGCCAGGGATGCCCTGCCTGTCATCAGGGTGGCCAAGAAGGTGGCAAAGGCTGCTGCCGAGCCGGGGGCCACCGCCGACACCGTCAAAGCAGCAGTGCCTGAGGCGGCAGCAGCAGTGGTGGCCAAGGCAGCTGCCTGCATTCCAGACCAGGACCAGGTTGCCGCCTGCAAGGCCCTTGCAGGCAAGGAGTTGAGCTCCAAGGTGGCGTGCACCCGTGGCAGCAGGGACGAGCCAGGGGCCCTGCAAGCTGCCGCTGTGGCAGCCAAGCAGGCGGTGGTGCTTTCAAACGCCACCATGTACGCTGCCACCCTGCAGCTTGAAGGCGCCACTGTGCGTGTCGTTGGCAAGGTGGATGGCTGGTTGGAAGACCTGTCTGCCATTGTGGAGGTGAAGAACCGCCAGAGGCGCCTGTTCTGCTCTGTACCCGACTATGAACGCGTGCAGGTGCTGGCCTACATGTTCATCACCGGTGCTCGCAGCTGCCGCTTCACGGAGCGCCTGGGCTCCGATTCGTGGACAACAGAGCTGGCGTGGGACGAACAGATGTGGCAGGGCACAGTGGTGCCCGGGCTCCAGGACTTTGCATCGAAGCTCGGGGAGCTGGTCGACAGCGAGGACGCTCGCATTGCGCTTGCTGCCGCAGTGGCCTAGCAGCTTGCCCTGCCAGGAATGGCGGTTCCGACCACAGGATTGCAGACCATTCCAGTGCAAGCTGCAGTGCCTGCCCAAAGGGGAGCAGGGGACGTGTGCACCTGGCATTGGCGCGCCAAATAATGCAGACCAGTGTTGGCCCAAGGAGCTGGGTTGCACAGTGTAGGTGGCAGCGCACAACATACGCAATGCAGCTATTGCGCGAACGGCACCAGACCTCAATCTGGTGCCTTCTTGCTGGCCCTCAGCAGGCGCTCGGCTATTTCGTCGCGCACCATGGTGTCCTCCCAGCTGCGGTACCCTTCGGTCATGGCACTGTGCAGATCTGAATTGTACAGCGCATGTGAGCGGCTGTAGGCAGCCAAGGTGCCGATGGCGTGCATGGCCTCTCGACGCATGGAGCGGGCCATGTTGGCATACACAGCACGCACTGTGGGCTTGCTCACCTGCATGTGCCTTGCCCAGGCACTGGTGTAGCGCTGTGGGGGAGTAGGGATCTTTGCCAAGGAGATGGTGTCCATGATCTCCGGTAGCTGCTCCAACGAATCCGCGAGCCTCTCAAGCCGTGCGAATGCGCGATGCAAGCTTGCTCGTGCCTTCGGTGGTTTAGGCCTGCCGCTTTGGGGCAGCCTGCGCGACATGTCTATTGGATGGTATTGGAAGAATTGATTTTTATCTCCGCCCAAGACATGCAGGAAGGACACCCCGTCCGCGACCTTTTCAAGCGCTACTACCGAGGCTTTGTTGGCGGCAAGTACCAGGACGGGATCCACTCGGAGTCGATGGACTCCGTCAGGAGCTTTGAGGAGATGGTCCGCCTCGGCTTCTTGACGCTGGATAGTCAAGAGGGCCGCTCTGAGAAGAGCGGCGAAGATGAGCCCCTCAACGCGTGCCTGTATGCCAAGGCCATGACCAAGACCTACAACAACACCCAGGGCTACAGCTATGAGACCAGTCACCCTGGTCGTCGCCGGAAGGCCTTGCAGGAGTATGCAAACTCCGGTGGCAAGGTGGGGAAGCTGCTTGGCGGTTGGCGCTACAGGGAGCGAGCCTACTGCCTTGGGCTCATGCCCACCCGCCTGGCGTACGTGTTTTGCTCGCTTTTCAATGCACCAGGCAGCGGCGCACTGGCCATATTGTGCAGGGTGCCCCGCACCAAGGAGGAGGGCGCCCTTGTGCAGAAGTATGTGCCTCGGCTGCCACTCGCTTGGGGGTTCACCACCAAGCCAGGCCTGGTGAGCTGGGCGGATGGCAAAGACCCTGAGGCAGAAGCTCTTCGGCCCGTGCTCTGCGCCGACTCTGGCGTACTGCCCGACCAGGGGAAGTTCCAGCTGAATGGGACGCTGTCAGTGCCAGATTACTGTGACGACCTCCCCGACTTTGCCAAGGAGCTGAGGGAGTTGATGGACACCGACACCCCAGAGCTCATGCTCGTGTTCTGCATAGATCCAGAGGCTGGCTACCATGCCAGGGCTGAGGGGGGCTTGTTTCGCAGGGTGGTCAGTTACCTGCACCATGCCTACCGCTACTTGCCACCCTCGTATGCGCCCCTCGACCGCATAGAGCGGCAGGTGCCTCGCAAGCTCAAGAAAGCATAGAGCGGCAGGTGCCTCCCCTCACCCGGCGTGATAGGTCTCAAGGATCCGCACGACATGGTGGCAGGCGCCTAGCATTGTGAAGTGATGGGCTGCCGCCTCGAGCTCTGCCAGCATGGCAGCATACTCTGCCTCACCTATCGCAGCCAAGGTGCCCGGCAGGCTGCAGACCTCATCGACATGCAGCACGACCGCAAACCTGGAGTAGTCCACCACGTCCCTGAAGGGCAGTGCATTGTCGCCGTCGTGTATGTACACGGGCACCACCCCCAGCTGGATGGCCTCAAAGAACCTGAAGGAGGAGGGCCCGTAGCCCCTGGGCGCCAGGGCAAACTTGCTGCGCTGCGTGGTCGACACAAACAGGGACGCTGCCTCCTTTGGTACGTCGACACGCCACTGTGGCATGACATGCAGCTCGACGCCATCGACGCCCGCCAGCTCCTGCACCATGCGCCTTCGCACCGGGTGCGTGATGGAGCCCACAAAGCTGCAAAGCACCGCCCGCTGCTCGAAGGGCAGGCGAGGCACCTTGCGCAGCTTGTCCTGCACATCCTCGACTATGAGGGGCATGGGCACGTCCACTGACTGGCCCAGCGAAAACACCACCAGGTTGTCCGGCTTTGCTGGGCCAAGGCACGGCCCATCGTCCCACTGGCACACCGTGAAGGGCACCCTGCCCTGCTTCCTGGCAGCCTCGCACACTTCCTGCACAGCAGGGGCAAGCAAGGGCGCTGCCACAGCTGCAGTGTGGTTGTTGAACAGGTTGTGCCAGAACACAGCGACATACACAAAGCGCTGCAACTTGGCAGCCTGGGAGGAGGCCCAAAAGTCGTGAAAGTACTCTTCGAAGTAGCGCCCATGCTTGAAGGGTGGGTAGTGCACCGAGGTGGGGGGGCGGGGGTCCATGGCGCTCACACTCACATGGCCACGACAAGCAATGCACCGTCTGCTGACGCAGGCGGCCCATCGCCACCCAATTTCTGTGGGCATGGATGAGATGAGCAGCTATTGGCTGACCAAAACACCTGCCAATGCTCAGAGCTGCTCGAGCCTCTCGGTGACGCCCATGACCAACAACTGTCTTGTAACACTGGGCTTCTGCACTGCCATGTATGCCGAGTTGGAAGTGGCCCAAAGTACACAGTGGAGTCTCTACGTAGGGATCATCAACGGCACCACCGTGCAGTTCACGATGATGTTCGACGCATACCATCAGACACGTGGTGTCTCTGATGTCCAGCTCGGCTCCTGGCATTTGTTAGGCGTACGGCTGAAGTACGACGGGTCAATCCAGGTCCTTTTTGATGGCTCCTTGGTGATGACTGTCAACGACGTCAGGATAAGTGGCAGTGCCATCACGGTGTTGGCAACCACATCTTTTGCAATGCAGGTGGTGGAGCCCTCAGTGCAGCCTGCCCTGCATGTGCCCGCCTTCCTCGAGTGCAGCAATGCCGTGCGGGTGGCTCGCACTTTGTATTGTGGGGGCAACTTGGCGGTGCGCACCAACAAGCCAGCATACCAGCTGGATGTGGACGGGACCATCCGGGCCACATCCGACGTCATCGTGACCTCGGATAGCAGGCACAAGTGTGAACTGCGGGTCATTGACCGGCCACTGGAGCGGGTGCGCGCCCTCACAGGCTACACCTACAGCCTGCGCCATGACCCAACCAGAAGGCGCACCGGCCTGCTGGCTCAGCAGGTGGCCAATGTGCTGCCCGAGGCTGTGGCCACGGACGAGCAAGGGACCATGAGCCTGGCCTATGGCAACATGGTGGGCCTTCTGGTCGAGGCGATCAAGGAGCTGCAGGCCAAGCTGGAGCGCTCCGAGAGCGCCCTGGCTGCCGCCCTGTCGCACAGTGCGGCCTAACATTGTCTAGACCCCATCACAATGGCGGTGTTCCTGAGGATCCCCCAGAGTGCGGCAGTCGCCAACGTCGAGTACCCGCCCCTGAGCGATGGGGCATGGGGGACATGGACATATATCGACAGCAACAACAGCTCCCTCTTGGGTTCCGGCCCATGGTACACCCTTGGCTCGTACATAGCCACCGCCACAAAAATTGGTGTTGCTGCCGCCTTCCAAAGCTTCGACCAGTGGGTAGCAGACAACTGGGAAAATACAAACTATGTGGGTGACTACAGTGGCTGGAGCAGCACGCGGCTGCTCGACGGGAGCAGCGTCCGGGGAGAATGGGTGCAACTGCGGTTACCAAGGCCGATCCTGCCCACTGGCGTGCGTGCCAGGGTGTGGGGCGCAGCCACTGTCCTCGTGTCGGAGAATGGGACGACGTTCCAGCGAGCGGGCGAGCTGCCTTATGCCGCAGACGTCCAAACCCACACAACCACACTCACGGCATCAGCCCCATGCCACTACATACGGCTTGTCGTAACCAAGGGGAACTCATCAGCCCAAGCTCGATTGCAAGGCGTCAAGATTTATGGCACAGTCCCTGAGACGGTCGCCAGCTCGACGTACGCATTGACCATGCCCCCGAGAGGGCTGTTGCATCTGAGGCTGCTGGCAATCAACGGCGGCCAGCTGTCGCTGTCTTGGGATGCCGACCTCCTGCTCACAGTGGCCATGGCCAACAACGTGACCACCTTCACACTGAGTTGTGGGGCCTTAACCACGACCACCACCGCCACATTCACGCACCTTGCCTGGCACACGTTGGGCGTGCGAACCTGGGGCCATGGTGGCAGGGTGGATGTGCTGTGGAATGGCATCCTGAGAGCGAACTTGTCCCAGGCAGCGGAGCAGGGCCCCGGCCAGGTCGTTCTCAGTGCGTTGAGCTCGACGCCCGTGCTTGTGGACCAACCTGTCGTGCAGCCTGTGCTGCACGTGCCGGCCTTCCTGGACTGCAGCCAGTCGCTGCGTGTTGCCACGACGCTGTACTGTGGCCACAATCTGGCAGTCGCGACAAGCAGACCGGCCTACCAGGTGGACGTGAGCGGCACAATCCGCGCCACCTCTGATGTCATTGTGACCTCGGACGCCAGGCAGAAGCGCGACATCATGCCAATCGACCGCCCGCTGGACCGCCTGCAGGGCCTGCATGGGTACACCTTCGGCCTGCGGGCCGCCCTGGGCAGTCGGCATACAGGCCTTGTTGCCCAGGAGGTTGCCAACGTGCTGCCCGAAGCCGTCGCCATGGATCAGCACGGCACACTGTGCCTCGCCTACGGAAACATTGTGGGACTGCTGGTGGAGGCCATCAAGGCCCTGGACCAGCGCTTGGAGCGCCTTGACCAGGGCGTGGCCTCCCTACGCCGCGCGGGCAGTCGGCTTTTTTTTCCCGAGCACTAGGTAACCATCGCTCACATGGCCGGGGGCACCTGGAAGAAAGCAACCTTCATCACGCTGGCGTTCACCATTGTCGCCCTGATCGTGTGGATCGCCCTCAGGGCCGCCAAGGCCAAGCAGCCCGACAACGACAAGCTGGCCAAGGCCAACGCCGCATTCCTGGGGCTTTGGATTGGCTGCCTTGTGCTTGCAGTAGCGGCCGGCGGCCTGTGGGCCGTCAAGAGGGGCGGGGGGGCCTCTGCCGCCGTTGCGGACTCCCTGACCATCTAGGCCCGCGTGCGCGCGGCGCAAAAGTTTTGCCTTGACCCTGAGGAGAAGCACGATGGCGAGCACAGCATCCCAGGTGCGCCAGGTCATTGGCTCCAAGTGCGAGTTTGCGGTGGTGTTGAGCGGAGCCGAGGCCGCCTCCCTGCACTTTGAGCCCCAACTCCGCGACGAGTGGCTCGCCGACGCCTCTGCACCGCTCTCTGTCGCTGGCGTCTCCCTCGGGCCCACCCCCATCCGGCTTGGGGAGGCGCAGGTGGCGCGCATATGTGCCGCCATAGACAAGCGCATCACGCAGGTTGTGGACATTGACGCCCAGAACGACCTCGAGGACTCGGACTACTTGCCGTCATCGGAGGAGGAGGACGACGACGATGACGAGTGGAGTGACTCTGAGGACTGCTGACCGGCGCCAGGAGGTCATAGGCGGCGCCGTCCTTCCGTGCCTGCGTGCTGAGCATGCGCTCGTCAATGGTGCCCGCCACTACCACCTTGTGCACGTGCACTGGCCTGGTCTGCCCCAAGCGATAGGCCCTGTGGATGCCCTGGCTCTCCAGTGAAGGGGTCCAGGGCATTGAGCTGATGATGACGCGAGACGCCGCCTGCAAGTTCAAGCCGGTGCCCCCTGCTTGAACCTGCACCAGCAACACCCGCCACTCGCCCCCCGCCTTGGTGAAGGCTGCCACGACAGCCTCGCGCTCTGCAGCCCCGAGCTTGCCGCAGTAAGAGAGCACCTCGATGCCGTGCATGCGCTTGAGCACCATGGCAATGAGCTCCATCTCCTCTAGGAAGGAGCACAGCACCAACACCTTTTCGCTGGCCTGGTGCTTTGCCACCAGCTGCGTGACGGCCCGCAGCTTGGTAGACATGAAGGGCCAAGTTGTGGGCAGCTCGGGAGTCAGGCTGTCTGGGAACTGCTTCCTTGCAAGGCCCCTGATCACCAGCTCAGGGTGGATCACCATCTGCCGGCAGCGGGTCAGGGCCTCCATCACCAGTGCATCGTTGCCGCTGCGCATGCCCAGCCATGCCTTGTGCTTGCAGTGCGCCTCGACGATGGCGTACAGCTCGGCCTCCTCCTCGCTCTCAAACGAAGTGCGCTCTAGCGAAGCCTTGAGCTCCGGCAAAGAGCCGGAGATGTCTTGCATGGTGCGGCGCAGCATCACTGGGCGCAGAGCCCTCCGGATCAGGGCGTGGTCGTGACACGTGCGCTCTGGCCCTGCACAACCAAGCACGCGCAGCATGGCCCACACGTCCCTTGGACCATTCACCAGCGGCGTGCCGGAGAGCAGCCACACATGCCGCGCCCGCCTCACCAGCGCCACTGCGGCCTGGTGCGTCCTGCCGAGGGGGTTGCGCAGCATGTGCCCCTCATCAAAGACCACCCTGCCGAACCTGCTCTCAAGCAGCTCTCTCACCAGGGGGTTGCGCTGGGAGCGGGCCAGTTGTGTGTAGGAGAGGATGCCGACCTGCCACGTTGGCGCCCCAGCCGAGGGGCTCCCCTTCGCCCTGCTTCTGCGCAGCAGCTGCGCGTTGATGCCTGCAAAGCGACCCAACTCTGCCGCCCACTGAGCCTCCACCGCCTTCGGGCACACTATCAGGGTGGCCCCCACCTGGTGCTCGAGCACCAGCCCTATGGTCATGATGGTCTTGCCCAGCCCTGGCTCGTCTGCCAGCAGCCCCCCTGCCGGCTGGCAGCTGCGCTCCCTGTGCACCATAAAGTCGATGCCGGCACGCTGGTGGGCGAGCAGGGTGCCGAGGAACATCGAGTGTGAGCGGCTTGCTGCCGCTGGGCCTCAAGTGGGGTGCGTTGTTTCGAGGGGATTTCTTTGACCAGCAGCAGGCAGGACACGCGCTGCCATGGCAAGGCTGCTCAGCTCCGTCGATCCCTGCAGCATTGGCTTCCTTCCACCACAGAAGTGCGGCCCGATCTACATCATGCGCCCCAATGCCCCCCTGGTCCTGCAGACGCCGCCAGTCACCTGCACTCAGGCACTGGGGCCCAAGGACCGCAAGCTGCACGTGCTGCTCGACCCTGTGACCGAGGCCTGGCTCCGCAGCTTTGAGGCCAGCTTTGCCGCCTATGCCAAGGCAAACACCCGCCAGTTGTTCAACAAGGACCTCGATGCCGACTTTATTGACGAGAGCTTCCGCAGCATCCTGCCCCCACCCGGTGCAAAGTCGCCCGTTGCGCTGGCCATCACAGACGATGCCGCCGTCTTCAACTACAACAAGGAGCAGCTCACCCGCGATGCGGTTCCTGCTGGCGCATCGCTCAACCTGCTGCTCGAGGTGGCCTGCATCCAGTTTGGCAAGAAGTGGTTCACGCCAAAGCTGAGGGTGGTGTCCTTGCGCATCCCCCCTCCGCCCCCTCCTCCTCCTGCGACACCCACGTACGAGTCGCTTGGGTGGGTGGATGATGCGGCAGGTGATGCACAACAGACGGTGGAGGCGGACGATGACGATGCAGTAAGCATCGACATCGACCTTGACGAGCTGGCCCCTGCAGAAGTGCCACCACCCCAGCATGAGCTTGCTGCCTCTGTGGGTCCACCTGCCCTGCCAGAGGACCTAAGCCTTGCCATTGAAGACGTGTGAGCGTTCTGGCGCAAGGGAAAAAAAGCTGCGGGTTGTGCAGAAGCTCATGGGCGACTATTACGCCTCTCCACAGCCCCTTGTCACACCCGCCGCCCCTGCGCCCCTGCATGCTGGCCTCACCCCAAGGAGAATCCTGCTGATCGCCGCCGGGCTGGCCCTGGCCTACTGGGCCTACACCAGGTACAAGGCAGGTGCCACGCAAGAGGGCTTTGCAGATGGCCCCGCTGCAAGGACCAGGGCCGAGGGCCAATCCTGCAGCGGCTCGGCCCTGCTCGGCAACTACCTCACATGCGACAAGTTTGCCAATGACTTCCAGGGCCGCCAAAAGTCCCCGATCGAGCGTTACCAGGACCAGCTCACCAAGCAGCGCGAAAAGGAGCGAGCAAGCCCGCTGGTGCCAGACGTCAAGCTGCCACCTGTGCAGGACTACGTGCTGCCAAAGTCCACCTCCCATGGCAATTGGGACAAAGTGCGCGACATTCGCGGCGAGGTGGCGGTCTCTCAAGGCGGCCTGACCCCGCTCACCCAAGTGAGCCCAGCGGCCGTGGATGCTGCAATGGCCGCTCAGCGCCTGAAACCAACTTAAAGCCCTCGTGGCCGCCCCATGGGAGGACATGGAGCAGTTCCGGCAGACCGTGCTCGAGTATGTTCAGCTTGCAGACGAGGTGAGCCAGGCAAGCAAGGCGCTGGGTGGGCGCCGCAAGCGGCTCAAGGAACTGCGGGGTGCCATCATCGAGCACATGACCGAGCACAACATTGAGCAGTGCAACCTGCGCGATGGGACGCTGGTACTGAGGAGCAGCAAGGCAGCACTGCCGCTCAGTGCCGAGCTCATGGTGCAGGCCCTGCAGGAGGAGCTGGGCCAGGAGAAGGCGACAGCCCTTGCCCACAAGGTTGCGGAACACCGCGACACCAGGGCGCCAACCAGGCAGTCGCTGAAGCGCACGCGCCTGAGGTCGGGGGATGCACCGGAAGCCACTTGAGGCGGGGCCGGCAAGTGGGCAGCAGGCCAGCATGGACACACTCAACCAGAGCCACCAGCATGCCCAAGAGGGCGAGGACCTGTCAGAGGAGGAGCTGGACGCCCTCTCGGCCCGCCCACTGAGCGAGCGGGAGTGGGTGGACGCCAACCTCGACATGCTTATCGAGGTCCATGCCCGGCTCAAGCGCTACGTGGACTTTTACGCCCTGGGCGTGCTTGACCGTTGCAGCTTTGCCGACTTTTGCACGTTTTGCTACCAGCGCAGCAGCCATCGGTAGCACGGCGTCCAGGGGCGCAAAATAAATTGGCAGTGCGCAGCAAGACCCCTGCACCCTATGGCCTACACCATTGTGACCGACATTGGCCTGGACGAGAAGATCCTCACCGACTTTGGCGCATGGCTGAAGGAGATGAACATCATTGGGCTGGGCATTGGTGCCTTGGTGGCCAACAACACCATGTCGATTGGCGGCTCCATCACTGACGCCCTGGTGATGCCCATTGTGACGGCCATCCTGCAACGCACGGTCCCCCAGTTCAGGGTCAAGCAGATCATTGCCCCCATCCTGACCTTTGTGGTGACCATGGCGGTCGTGTTCCTGCTGATGCGCGTGTTCAAGGTGTCCATGTCAAGACCGGTCGACTGGGTGAGAATCACCAACGTGGAGGAGATCAAGCGCGCCGTCAAGGACCAGTGAGCGCTGCGTCGATGATGAGCAGGGCGGCGGCTGCCGCAGCCAACAGCAGGCCCACCCCTCGTGCCATGTTGGGGCGGGCAAACAGCTCGAGCAGGTCCCTGCGCCCCGCCGGCGTGTTGCATGCAAAGTTGTAGAGGGCGGCAGCGGCTGCGCTGGCCTCCCTGATGCACATTCTTGGGGTAAGGCTGCGCAGGCGTGCTGCCTCATGCACCGCCTCGAGGTGCTCGTTTTCCTTGCGCTGCCTGAGGATCAGCTCGGCGGAGGGGGGCGTGGTCGTCACGTACTCCTCGTCCATGCACCGGCAATTTAACGGACATAAGAAAGCGAGGCCGTACGCACACCATGGAAGACAACAGGCCGCCAAGCCACGTGAGCCACAAGAGGGACGTCCTGCTCGACTCGTTGCTGCGGTTCTACCAGTGCCCTAAGCACATGGCCATGTTCACACTGTTCACTGGGCCACAGAGCCCTGTCAGCCTGCGCCTGCTGGACTGGTTTGTCACCAACTACTCCAAGTCGCGCAACATTGTGTACGAGGTGGCGCGCGACGGGGTGCCGGTTGCCTTCAACGTGTTCACCGAGTACAAGGCGGTGCTGCGCGCCTACAGCAAGCGCTTCTGCGACCCCTTTTGCCGGCGCGACCGCATTGCCATCACCAACAGCGAGGGCGAGCGCCAGTTCACCACGGTGGCTCAGATGTGCTTCTTCCGCTGGGCCATGCAGAACAAGGTGCTCACGTACGCCGAGCAGCACAAGAGCCACATTGAGGCAGACATGATGGCCATCTCCAAGCGCTCCCGCAGCACGCCGTCACCAAGCAGCGCCACGCCGGATGCCTGCCTCACGCCCTCAAAGCGCCACGAGCTGTCCACTGCTGCTGTGAAGGCGTGCACAAAGTCCTACTGCCGCGTCACCGTCAGGTTCAGCTGAAAAATTATGTGGGGTTGTGGCAAGGATGGCGTCCCGCGTCGACGTGGTGGACATGGCTGCCGCGCTGACTCGCTACGCACGCGCCAACTGGGCACTGGTGGCACTGCTGGTGGTTGCAGGATACTTTGCCTACCAGTACAGCGTGGACCTCAGGGGCTGCAGGAACCAGCTCAAGGTGCTGAAGCAGGCACCTCCCCTTGCTCCCCCCGCACCACCTGCACCGCCCGCAGAGGGCTACGCCGCAGCGCCTGCCAAGCCCCGCCCCCAGCCAGGCAGCCTCAGCGCTGCTGGCCTTGGCGCGGCCCCAGCCCGGCTGACCTAGGCTAGCTGCACCCCAGTAGGGCCATGGCCTGCTGGGCTGCCATCTGCTCGCCCTGCTTCTTGCTCTTGTGGCGCCCGTAGCCCACTGCCTGCCCTCCGACAAAGCAATGCGTCACAAACACCTTGGAGTCATCCTGGATGGCTTCAATGTGCTTGTACACAGGCAGCGGGAGGCCGCGGGCCTGGGTCCAGCGCATGACTATGTCCTTGTAGTTGTTGTCCGTCTCGAGCTCGTCCAGGTCGACGTGCTGCTCAATGGTGCGCAACAAGAAGGCCCGCACGCCGGCAAGCGAGACATCCAGGTAGATGCACCCCACCAGGGCCTCGAAGCAGTCCTCAAGGATGCGGTCGTTGTTGTTCCAGCCGTTTGACATTGCCTTGGAGTTCATCAGGATGAGCTCCTGCAAGCCCATGGCCCGCGCCAGCCTGCTCAGGCACTGGCCAGAGACCAGCCTGGTGCGCAGCTTGGTGGCCCAGCCCTCCTGCTGGCTGCGCAGGCGCGCCAAATCAAACACATACTTGGTCACTACAAGGTTGATCGCAGCGTCGCCAAGAAACTCATAGAGCTCGTACGACTCAGCAGGCAAGCCCCGCTCGGCGGACAGCCTGACTGCCGACTTGTGCACAAACGCCTGCTGGTACAGCAGCGGGTCCCCAACATGGAACCCCAGCAGCCGCTCCAGCACGTCGCGCTCCACAACGAGCTGCGGTGCCATGCAGTCGCTGCACAAAGCGTTTGGAGCCCGGGAACGCTCAGTGGTCAAAGAAGGGGGCAGTGGTGATGGTGTCACGGCCGTACGTGAGCGCGTAGAACACCAGCAGGTTGCTGACAATGACCATCAGGGCACTGCGAAACATGGCCTTGTTGAGGTTGGTGTCGTCCTTGGCAAGGAGCTTGGTGCCCAGCATGGTGAATGCCACGGCAACCACTGCTGAAAGCGCCACAAACATGATGAAGTTGTCATCGATGTTGCACTTGATCACTGGCATCGCCGGCCTGAGAGATGCGCCAGAAATTTGGGCCGGTGTCCGACCGAGGGCTTGGTCACACCTCGGCGTCACTGAAGAAGTCGTGGGCCGGCCTTGTGCTCAAGGTGGCGGTGGCACTTGGGTGGTTCACTAGGATGTCATCCAGCAGGACCTCATCGGTGGGCTGTGGCGGAGCAGCGGTGGCCTGCTTGCTCGGCGCAGCCTCTTCCACAGGCTCCTCGGCTTCAAGCGCCGTATGAGCGCCGTCCACTGTCAGCTCAATGCTCTTGATCTCCTCCACAAAGGGCTCCTCCTCCCTGGGCGGCGCCACAGCAGCAAGGGGCTCCTCGGTCAGTGACGGCCGCTGCACTGTCTCCTCATTGGCAAGCTCGGCCAGCTCCAGGGAAGGGGCGGGGGGCGCCGGCTCTTCGCTGGCAGGCTGCACGGCTATGTCGGGAGCTGATGGCTCTGGATCCTGCAAGTTTCCCATGGGCGGCCGCTGAGCCAGGTACTCCTGCAGCAGCTCCTTGAGAGGCAGCATGTCCCTCACGGTCTTGTTCAGGGCATGGGAGAGCACCCTGGCCTTGGCTGCTGCATTCTTGTGGCGGAAGATCATGGGGTCCTCGTAGAAGCCCTTTGCCGCAAGGATCATGACGGCGTGGATGAACTTTTCGTTGCGGGGGATCTTGACCTTGAGGGTGGCCTGCCCCAAGCGGATGGAGGACAGCAACTTGATGTGGCTCAGGAAGAGGGCCGTCACAAGCTCCTCAAAGCAGTTGCACGCAGCAAGCACCTTGTCCACCCACTTGGCCACCGTCACAGCGCTCCACTTTGGGATGGCCCTGAGCTGCATCTGGAAGGTGAGCAGGCGGCCATCTTGGTCCTGCGAAGTCGCATAAAGCTCGTCGAAAAGCGCACACAGCGGCTCGACGATGAACTCGGTGACCTGGCGCTGCACCTCGCTTTTGGCCGCCTCTGCCGGAAGGGCTGCCATTCCTACCAGGCCAGGGGCAGAAAACTTTGCCTGCCCCGAACGCCTTGTGCCCGCCTCAACCACAGAACGCAGCGAGGGACAAAAATGTGGTGCGAGAGCATGGAGGTTGCTGACCTGCTGCCCAACCTGCACCCGGAGTTGTTCGCCTCGGCCCGCGGCAACCACAACCTCAGGACGCGCCTTGCCCTGGCCAGGCGCCCTTGGGGCGAGCGGCTGCACGCCGAGGTGGCTGCCGCCATTGAGCAGTGCATGCTGGCCTGGCTGCGGGTGATGCTGACCCTTCGGGACCTGGCCCTTGTGGATCGGCAGATTGGACAGGTCCTTGCAGCCGACTGCCCCGCCCAAGAGAGGCGCAGGTGGCCTACCGTGGACACGTTGGATTCACTGGGCTGGCAGATGGGGCGCGTGTACAGGTCCCTGCCTGCTCAGGCAGATTCGGCTGAGGTGTACCATTATTGGGCTGTTTGCAGCAAGCTAGAGGAGGAGCCCGAGGGCGCCGGCCAGCAAGTTCGGGCTGCCTGGCCGCCCCTGTTTGCAGGCTTCGTGGCAGGCCTGCCTGATGCCATCGATCGGATCACTGCCTTCTTGCAGCAGCACTACCCGGCCGCCGAGCAGGCACGGTATGCGGCTGCCATCGACTGGGTGCTGCAAGGCCCGCAACAAGACGCTGCCCGCGCAGTCTACTCGCTGCTTGGCTGCTATCAGACCCCTGCCTGGCGGCTGCAGCACGTCGAGCAGCTGCTCGGCCAGCTGGACGCTGGCAGCTCCAGAGCCCTGGTCGCCCATGCCATCGAGGTCCGGACCGGGCACGAGGTGTCCTCAGGGCAGGTGTGGAGACGAGCAAGGAAAGAGGCCATGTGCTGGCGCCTTGGCGACGTGATCGGCCTCAAGCTGGGCCAGAGCAGGCGGTTTGTGGCCACCTACCGCCACCTGGTTGGGCTTGCCGGCGGCGCCCTCACGGTATTGCCGCAGCGGCTACGGGCATGGTTGGCCCTCTACTTCCAGGAGATGGTGATTGCGGCCGTCCACCGCTGTGCGCACAGCACTCAAGACCTTGCGGTTGCGGCGCAGCGGCTGTTTGCCCCTGGCAACTTTGCTGAGTGGCACGCACTTCCTGGCGGCGAGGGCGAGGTGCCGCCAGAGTTAGTTGACCTGCGCAATGAGCTGCGCGCCGGGGCCCCACTGGCTGTACCGGCTGGCGGGCTGCTGCCGTCACTGCAGGCCATGATAGACCAGTGGGAGGCGGTGGCCTAAGCAGCTGCCCTGGCCTACTTGGCCGCCTTGGGCTTGCCCTGCCGCTGCCGCTTCGCGGGCGCCTGGGCCGGAGATGGCTTGGCTGCAGCGGCCGGAGGGGGCTTGGAGGCAGCAGCACCCTGCAGCATCTTGCGCTCCATGCTCTCCACCTTGCGGGCAAGCTGCTTCTCCGACTGCGCAAGCTCCTGCCGCAGCTTTTGCTGTTCGTTGTGCAGCTGCTTCTGACGCAGGCGGCCCAGCTCTGCCCGAGCCCGCATCTCCTGCTTGATCTGGTGCACCTCCTGCTTGATGCTGCTTGCGCTTGCCATGCTGCTGCTTTGCCACAAAAACTTCAAGCAAAACGTACGTGCCTGTCGCATGGTGCTGTTGAGGGCGCACCGCATGCGCGCACTAGCCAGCAACACAGGCCACACAGGTGCCACCTGCACCTCCGCGCCGCCCACGAGCCACAGTACGGGCACAGCATCTGCCGCTGGCCAGCCAGCCATGTTCTGTGCACCTCAGCAAGCTCATCCATGCTCCGCGCCACCATGCTCAGGGACCGCCTGAGGGTTGCTGCAGTGGGCTGGCGCAGGGCAATGCGCGCAATCGGGTGCTTGGCGTGCGCGAGGTCCCGCAGCAGAGCCACCACCTCGGCACTCACTGCCTCGGCGCCAGAGCGCTCCCTGTGCATGGCCATGCACAGCCCAGCTGGCAGGGCAGAGGGGCGCGTCAGCCCAAAGGCCCCCAACAGCCTCACCACCAGCTGGGCCTTGACACCCCATGACGCAAGCCCCAAACGCCGTGCAGCCTGCTTCAGGTCCACGACGGTGAGCTCAAGCGGCCCCTGCACCACCACGTCCCAGTGGGGCCAGGCGTCGAGGTGCTTGCCCGCCAGCCCGCGGCACATGGACTCAAAGGCAGCGCAAGATGCAGCGCGCAGCTCCAAACATGCGGCGCTAGCATTAGCAAGGTCAGAGCATGCAAGGGCTGTGCCACGCACGGGGTCAGGGGCGACCAGCCATGTGAGCACCCGCTCAAGCACCTCGGCCGGGAGCCCAGTGTCGGCCCTGGGTCGGTTGCCGGGGCTTGCTTGCGATGCACTTGACCCCCATGCCTGCTCCCTGCTTGTCTCGCCAAACCCTGCAACGGTTGCCCTGGCGGCTTCGCCAGCGGCCTGCCTCCGCCTGATGGCCGGCGTCACCCGCTCTGACATTGTGCAGCCCCAGTCCTGCAAGGCCTGCACAAGTGGCATCATCGGCATGGCGCTTGTGGGCCTTCTGCCTGACACCAGCCGGATGCGCCTTTCCCGTTGCGCACGTGCCAAGCAACCAATGGCGTCGGTGTGGCTGAGCTCGCACGACCTGCAGCCCATCGTCAACCTGATGCAGCAGCGGCGGATCACCGACTTTCAAATCATCATCAACCAGGGCGACTTGCTCGCGCAGTTTCGTTGTGGCGTCCAGGTGCGCTTCCGCAGAGCCAGGGACCTGGAGCTTGCACTGGCAAAGGCGAGCGACCCGTTGCTCCGCGAGCTGGAGACGGACGACCTGGAGCTGCTGGCATGGGAGGAGGAGGAGGAGGAGCCCTGATCAGGACAGCTTGGTCCCCCGCACGCTGGTGTTCTCGCCCCAGGCCAACGGCTCTGGGTTCTTGTGCAGGAAGCGAGTGGCCCGCTCGTGCATGTCAATGTTGGTCTTGATGATCCTCGTGGCTTCTTGCACGACCCGCTGGTTGGCTCCGTCCACACCAGCGCCAGCGGAACCCCACCGCGCCCACATTGAGCGCATCAGCAGCAGGAGCTGCTGCTCGCTCTGCCGCTGAATGCAGTGGCCGTGCTTGAGCTGCACCTCTTGCACAATGGCGGAGTGCAGCCGCTCGAGGTTGGCTCGGGAGAAAAACTCGGAGCAGGCGCCGTTTGCCCCCGTGCACAACCCCTCGACAAACTGCGCGACAGAGGGCTCCATGCCACAGCACCATGTATTTTGCTCACGCACGGGACGTGCGTTCAAATGCAGACATCGCCGGTCGATATATTTTTCGAGCCGCCATGTATACAACCGCAGCCATGCCGCGCCTGCTGGCTACCGGCTTCTACGACCGTGGAAACCTTGGCGACACCTGCTACCCACTGGTGCTCCGACGGGTCTTTGGCAGTGACATAGAGTGCGTCTGCACGGACGACCTCAGGGGAATCCCGGAGGGCACCGAGGCCGTGATTGTGGGTGGAGGGGATGTAGTGAACCCCTTCTTCATGGACAAGGTGGCTCAGCTGCTGCAGGGCTTTGCTGGGCCAGCCTACTTGCTGAGCATTGGCATCCCCTTTGCGGGCGGTGACCTTGGATACCTTGCCATGTTCGACCATGTGTTTGTGCGCACGGCCGCCGATTACAAGCTAGCCAGCACGGTGCTACCCTCCTCGGACCTGACCTGCTATCGGGACATGGCGTGGAGCCTGCCCAGGACTGTTGAGCGCCCCGTGCGCTCTGCTCAGCGCCTGCCTTGCGTGGCCGTGGCGCTGGCACAACCGTACTTTGCCAACAATGCACACGGCGCCGTCCTGAAGGACGCCGTGGTCGAGCTGGTCACCGCCCTTGCCAAGACAAGCTCCGAGGTGCTCCTTCTGGCCTTCAACACTCGCCTTCCCGCCGTGAACGAGTGCGACATCCTGCTCAACAGGGAGATATGTGCCAGGGCAGGGATGGACAATGTGCGAAGCGTGGAGGATGTGACAGATCCTGAGGCCATGCTGCAGCTGTACGACAGAGTCGACCTACTCATTGCCATGCGCCTCCACAGCATCATCTTTGCAGCAATGAAGCACCTGCCCTTTGTCTGCATGTACACCACGCGCAAGGTGGGCAACCTGCTCGAGGACCTTGGGGCTGCGGAGTGGGGGGTGCAGCTGCCCCTGGACGCCCGCTGCAAGCCAACCACCATTGACGCGGGGCGCGTCCTGGACATGGCAGAGAGGCGCCTGGCATGTGAAGCCGCCTTCCAGTGGCAGGAACCTGCTGCCCCTCCCACCGACTGGCAGCATGTGAGAGAGGTTGTTGCCAGTAAGAAGCGCAGGACAGCGACCTCCGCGGCGCCCGTCATGACCCCCTTCTCACTGGGCTCCGCCAAGTGCAGGAAGCTGCTGCTCTCATACACGGGCATGGCGGCTGGCACCTATGACACATGGCTCGACGGCAAGCTGCCAACCAACCAGGTGATCGACGAGGGGTCCGTGAGCCTGCTCGAGGTGTGCCGCCTGATCTGCTATGCGCTCAGCGGCTCCACCTGCTCTCCGTGCCTGTGGGGCCTGCACGAAAACATCAGGCGCCCAGACTTCCACCTTGGCAACGCCCTGCGGTACATCCACAACGACCACATGAAGAAGCAGCTGAGCACCAGGCCGCCCGGCAGCAACTGCCCGGCCCGGCGGCACTATGTGCAGGTGACAAGGCAAGACCTGCTGGAGTTTGCCGACACGCACAGGGCCGGGTGGCCCTTTGTGGTCTCGGGACTCATGAGCTTTGATGCAGCAAGCCATGGGCGCGCGCCAGAGGTCCTGGTCGACACCTATGTGGACCGCACCTTCCACTGGGGCAGGGCAGCCCTGGAGCTGGAGGGGGCCATCCCATACAGGCGCCCGTGGGTCGGCTTTGTGCACCACACCTTCACGCTCGACCATGGCCCCTACAACTGTGCCGCCCTGTTCTCCACGCCATCCTTCCTTGCCAGCCTCCCTGCTTGCCGCTGCTTGGTCGCCCTTTCGAGCTACCTCGCAAGCGGCCTGCGCTCAGCACTGGACAAGGCAGGCTTCCCAGGCGTGGCGGTCGAGGTGCTCCTGCACCCCACGGAACCGGTGCCCGAGCTGATGCGCTTCTCCATGGACAAACTCCTGCACAACCCTGCCCCAAAACTGGTGCAGATCGGGAGCTGGCTTCGCTCGTCCTATGCACTGTACAAGATGCCGGTCTTGCCTGGCGGCGACATCAGGCTGCAGCGGTGCATCCTCAAGGCCAAGGAGTCTGCCAACTACCTCAAGCCCAGGGCGGTGGAGGACGCCCTCCAAAAAATGTTGGACGAGAGCGAAGGCCTCAAGGACATCAGCCTGCCCAAGACCTACAACTTCTACGTGCGGGAGCTGATAGAGCACATCAGGGAGGAGGAGCAGTCCGTGCAGCTGCTCGACAGGCTCAGCAATGACGAGTACGATGCCCTGCTGAGCAGCAATGTCACGTTCCTCAGGCTCATCGACTGCAGCGCCTGCAACACCATCATTGAGACCATCATGCGAGACGGCATCGTGGTGTGCAACAGACACCCCGCAGCAGCCGAATACCTCAACCTGCCGGACGCAGAGTACCCTGGGTTCTATGACACGCTGGCCGAGGCCGCTGCGATCAGCTCCTCCGTGGAGCGCCTCCGAAGCTGCCATGAGCACATCAAGCGCCTGGACAAGGGCAGGCTGGCGTTGCCGGCCTTTGTGGACGGCTTTGCCGCACTGCTGGACAAGGTGCTGGGGTCGGCGGCCTAGCAACAAAACGTGGGGCCTTTGGTGAGGCAGCAATGCAGGTCCCGATCGTCACCTACACCACGCAGGGCTACCTGCACCTGACTAGGAACCTGTACATGTCGCTCTGCCCCCCCAATCGTGCCAGGTTTGTGGCCCTCACCTGGGACCAGGCTGCGCACATGAAGCTGGTCGATGAGGGCATCCCGGCACGGCTTGTGCAGATGCCTTGGCAGCCCGTTGGGACGCAGACTGCAGCACAGCACGTGTGGGGCACCCCCCAGTTCAAGGTCACCACCTTTGCCAAGCTCCCCGTGCTTGCCTGCTACCTTGCAGACATGGCAGCACAAGGGGACGAGCGGCCGGTCTTGTATGTTGACGGCGACGTTGTTGCCCTTGGCAACCTTGATCACCTGGTGCAGCCGTACCTTGCAGAGCATGCTTGGGACCTGGTGTGCCAGTGCGACGAGTCGCACACTGGGCTGTGCATGGCGCCTTGTTGCAACCTGTGTTCGGGCGTCATGCTCATCCGCAACACTGCGCAAGTCCGAGACATGCTGTGCTACCATAGACACATTGGCGCACAGAGCCTGCAAACCTTTGACAACAATGACCAGACCTACGTCAACCTCCTCGCACGGCAAGGCCTCCTACGCTCTGCCACCTTTCCTCGCGACCTGTGCCCCAACGGCGTGTTTGTGCGGGATGGCTGCGTGCCTCAGCAGGCGCTCCTCCAGCATTTCAACTACCTGATTGGCGCCGAAAAGGTGGCGGCCATGCAACGGTGCCGCATGTGGTTCAACGCTCCCCTCGCAGACGCTTCGCAAGCTGCATGTCCCTGGGCATGATGGTCACGCGCCTGGCGTGAATGGCACACAGGTTGCTGTCTTCCATGAGGCCAGTTAGATAGGCCTCTGCGGCCTCTTGCAGGGCGAGCATGGCCCCACTCTGGAAGCGAAGCTCCGCCGAGGGGCCGAGTGTCTGCGCAGTCTCTCGCACAAGCCGCTGGAAGGGCAGCTTGCGGATCAGCAGCTCGGTGCTCTTTTGATACTTTCTTATCTCTCGCAGCGCCACGGTGCCTGGTCTGAAGCGGTGCGGCTTCCGCATGCCGGTTTTCCCCTTGGTGCTCTGGGCTTTCTGGGGCTTGCTGCTACCTTTTTTCGCCTTGGGCGCAACCTTGGGCGGTGGCTGCTTCTGGGGCTTGGCCCTGGGCGGCCGCTGCTTGTCGCCGACGCGAGTCTGTGCAGTGGCCGCCGCCGCCGCCGCGGCTGCTGCACTGGACCCTGCTTGTGAGAGGGACAGGAGCGTTTGCGCAGCGGTTGTGGTTGCGCTGAGCCAGCTTCCGTTCTGCAGCACAGTCTGTATGTCTTGTGCAAGGGCCTTGCTGGGGCGCTTTGCCAGTATGAAGTAGTTCTCGAAATAGTTGGGCTGCTCAGGCGTCAGTTGACTTGCCACACCTTGCCGAGTGAACGGACCTGCGTTCCCGCCCCTGACCTGCGTCCAAGACTTGTTCATCTCTTGCACATACGCGTCTGTGTTGCAGTAGACCAGCAGCGGCCTGAACCACAGCTTGTCCAGGGCGGCCCTGGCCAGGATCTCGTAGCGCCCTCCAATGTTCTTTGCAGCCATCGTGCTGGCTGCTGTCAGGTTGCTGACGATCATCTGGTATTTGTGAACAGTGACCATGCGCTGCACGCACAAGCAAAAGAGGGCCTTGCCAAGGTGCTGTCGCCCGCTGCCTTGCGCGCAGACAAGCTCGATATCGCCCACGCTTGTACTGCCGAAATAGCTGTTAAACGCTGGCCCAGAGGTGGGCACTCCCTCAAGTGCGTGGGTGGCAAACCTGGCAGCCAGCTCGTCACCAGCATGGTGGTCTGCTAGTCGGTGCAGAAACCACGCTTTAGCCTCGCTCCTTAGGGGGTAGTAGTTACCAAACGTGGCAAAGGCCATGACGTGGGACCCGCTTGCCTCGCGCACCACGAGCACGCGGAGCCTCTGTGCATGGACGCCGTATCCGCTTGGAGCATTTTCTTTCAGCCTGAGGAGGTAGTTTGTCAGGTTCCTGCACCTGCGCTGCCCCTCTTTCTTCTTCGAGCCTTGAGTCTCCTCCTTGATGATCTCCATCAAGACGTTGTTTGCACTCTTGTCGGGGTCGTCCTCTTGTGCCAGGGTGTACTCCCGGATGTGGAGGTTGGCAAGCGGCGCGAGCAGGCCACCGAAGCGGCTGGTATCCACACTAGTTGCACTCATGGTGCGTTATAGACTTTGCACATAATTCTGGCAAGGGCTGTGAGCGCGTGGGGGTCCCGTCATGTGCACATGCCAAGGCATAGGAGCAACATGGCGGTGAGGTCGTAGACGCCAACGTCGCGGGCGAGCCTGATGTGAAGCCCTGAGCCCGCCCTGAACACCTGCTGCACGTTTACAAGCCATCCGTACTGAGTCGTGGCGGACCCACCTGCGGCCACCGCATACATGTAGACCCCTGTGGAGGGGATGCCGCGGTCATAGGCCTGCTGCAGGCGGAACTGGGCAAAGATGGCCTCGTAGGGAGCTGTGACCTTGAGGTACGGGGCTTGCATTGCCGTGGACGCCGAGAGGCTGATGCTTTGCCATGTGTTTGGGGGCATGGCAGCAGTGGAGAGCTCAGCCGCAGGCAGCGCCCAGCCCAACTGCTCTAGGTGTGGGGCGTTGAAGCACCGCTCTGTGCAGCAGAGCCCCATTGCGTCCGAGCTGTCGCCGTACTCGATCCCATGGGTGTTGGCATGCCCCAGCCCCAGGTTGTGCCCCAGCTCATGGAAGTAGGCCATGGGTCTGTCTGCCAGCTCGCCGGCAATCCACACCTTGCAGCTGGCCATCTTGGAGCACCCGACCCAGCCCATGCCGCCCCACTGGCATGTGCTGATGCCCCTGGGCAGCACATAGATCCGGTGCCTCTTGCGCGTCAGGTTGAGGCCGCTCCGCTGGTCCAGCCACTGGTCGGCGACCTCGGCCCACTGCTGGAAGTCACATGCCAGGCGTGGGTCGGTGACGCCCACCCCACACACAGGCACGGCATAAGGCAGCACCACAACATCCTCCCGTTCAAAGGTGGCGCCACCCAGCGAGCACCCCAGGAACATGCTGCGCACCGACAACTGCTGCTCTGCAAACAGGGTCCTGTCCAGCATGGCCTGCGTTGCGCTGGGCGGGTAGGCGCAGACACTGAGTGGCACCACCACCGCTTCAAACACGTAGGGCGTTGCTGCCGCCCATGCCGCCGAGGCACAGGCCAGGGCAGCCGTCAGCAGCCTTGCTGCGACACCAAGCATCAGTTGCCATAGCGCGAGATAATCCCTGGAGGAGGGGGCAAGGGGGCAAGGCTTTTGGCGCACACCACCCTGGCATGGTGGCGAAAGGCCGAGGAGAACATACGGGAGCGGAGCTTGGGCGGGATGGAGCCACCAAACCCAAGGCCCGAGCCAGTGGCAGTCCAGATGCTCAGAGTGACATAGCTTGGCTTGTCGGGTGGCCTGAACACACGGCTCCTTGCCACCCCCAGCATGTCTCTCCAGGCATGCACGTCGCCTCTGCGCCTGGTGCTGAGCGGAGCACCATTGAGGCTCCAGGTGACCTGGTTGGGCAGCCAGTTGATGCCATAGGTGAGCCAGGTGTTGCCACTGTGGTCTCCCTTTGCCAGCCCCGCAACGGGCCTGTACTGCTCAGGGGTGACCAGCTGCTCCCCTGAGGACATGCCCCGTGCAAAACTGTTCAACCAGAGGCCGTGGGGCACGCTGGGCCTGGCGTTGAGAAACTCATAGTCAATCTCGCTGAAGTCCCTGGTCTCCTGGGCCAGGTCGGAGCGGAGGTAGAATGCGCTCACTACGCCGGCCGAGCCGTCGACGAGGGCCGACACCTGGTACAATCCGTACGTGTGCGCCCCCTGCACTGCCAGCCTGGTCCCTGCCCCGTCGCCAGTCATGTTGAGGCGCACGCTGAAGCCTTGCGGGCCAAACTCAACTCGATGGGGGTTGTAGGCGATGATGGTGTTGTTGGGCAGCAGGGGCACCCTCTCTGCCCTGCAGCCCCAGTTCTGCGGCATGCCCTCCGCTGCATAGAACACATGGACTGTGCCTGGGCGCTGCGATACACAGTGGGCACTGACAAGGCGAGCCCGTGGCACGATGCTGGTGCAATAGCAGGTGAGCCTGCCTGTGCGTGCCAAGCCGTAGAGCGCATGGTGCCTGCTGCGGCAGGTGCTCGCGCACTCTGAGCCACTGTGCACCGCAAGGGGAGCCGTCCAGGCCGTTGCAGGATGCCTGAAGAAGCACCCCAGGTAGGCTGCCGCTTGGGCAGAGCACCACACGCAGAGCAGGGATGCAGCTTGCAGCAGGCGGGGCGCCATGTCTCCAACCCATGGCCAGGGCCTGCTTGCTCAAGTGACATGGCACCAAGGGCCGGGCGAGGCCCTCCGCATGTCACTTGAGCACACCTCTGTGTGCACCCTGTTTGAACCCAGCCAGTCGACATGTATGTGCTCAAGAGGTCAGGAGAGCGCGAGGCAGTCAAGTTTGACAAGGTGACGGCAAGGATCAGGAAGCTGTGCCATGGCCTCCACGAGTCCGTGCACCCTGCCGCCATTGCCCAGAAGGTGGTCGCCGGTGTGTATGACGGCGTCAGCACCAGGGAGTTGGAGACATTGGCTGCAGAGACGGCAGCTGCCATGGCGTCTCAACACCCGGACCATGCGCTGCTCGCTGGGCGCATCGCTGTCTCGAGCCTGCACAAGGACGTGCCAGCCTCCTTCGCAGAGGTGGTGGAGGCCTTGCACAACTATGTCAACCCAGCGAATGGCAAGGCGGCACCCCTGATCGCCAAAGACGTGCACGCCATCGTGCTCGCCAATGCAGAGAGGCTCGATGGCCAGCTTGCTCACGCCCGCGACTTTGATGCCCTGGACTACTTCGCCTTCAAGACCCTGGAGCGGAGCTACCTGCTGAAGATGGGGGGCAAGGTGGCAGAGCGGCCGCAACACATGTGGATGAGGGTGGCTGTGGGCATCCACAAGCACGACATCGAGGCAGCCATCGAGACCTACCACCTCATGTCGAAGGGCTGGATGACGCATGCCTCCCCGACCCTGTTCAACGCCGGCACGCCCCGCCCAGCCCTCAGCTCATGCTTCCTGCTCACCCTCAAAGAGGACTCCATCGAGGGCATCTACGACACCCTCAAGCGGTGCGCCACCATCTCCAAGCACGCCGGCGGCATTGGGCTCGCCATGCACGACGCCAGGGCCACCGGCTCCTACATTGAGGGCACCAACGGCACCAGCAACGGCCTGGTGCCAATGCTGCAGGTCTTCAACCACACGGCGCGCTACTGCGACCAAGGGGGCAACAAGCGCAAGGGCGCGTTTGCCATCTACCTTGAGCCGTGGCACGCAGACGTGTTCGACTTCCTGGACCTGCGCAAGAACCACGGCAAGGAGGAGCGGCGCGCCAGGGACCTGTTCTACGGACTCTGGATCCCGGACCTGTTCATGCGGCGGGTGCAGGCAGGGGCGGAGTGGAGCCTCTTCTGCCCACACGAGGCGCCGGGCCTGGCCGACGTGTGGGGGCCGGCCTTTGAGGAGCTGTACCAGCGCTACGAGGCAGAGGGCAGGCAGCGCCGCAAGGTCAAGGCCCAGGACCTCTGGTTCGCCATCCTGGCGGCCCAGCAGGAGACTGGCACCCCCTACATGCTGTACAAGGATGCCTGCAACGCCAAGTCCAACCAGCAGAACCTGGGCACCCTCCGCTGCGCCAACCTGTGCACAGAGATCCTCGAGTACACTGCCCCCGATGAGGTGGCCGTGTGCACCCTTGCTTCGCTGGCACTGCCGAGGTTTGTCCGGCGCAAAGGGGCCCCCCTTGGCTGCAGCAGGCGGGCCTTGCAGGGCAGCAGCGCCGCCGACCGCTACTTCGACCTCAGGCGGCTGGCGGAGGTGACCATGGCTGTCACGGCCAACCTGGAGAAGGTCATCGACACCAACTACTACCCGCTGCAGGAGGCCGAGCGGGGCCACAAGCGCCACAGGCCCATTGGCATCGGGGTGCAGGGGCTTGCAGACGTCTTTGTGCTGCTTGGCCTGCCCTACGACTCACAAGAGGCGGTGGAGCTCAACCAGCAGATCTTCGAGACGATCTACCATGCTGCCCTGCGTGCCAGCTGCAACCTGGCAAGGGAGCATGGACCCTATGCCAGCTTTGCTGGCAGCCCGGCGAGCAAGGGCCTGCTGCAGCACGACCTCTGGGGTGTCAAACCAAGGTGCCGGCTGTGGGACTGGGAGTCCTTGCGGGCAGACATTGCCAAGCATGGCCTGCGCAACTCCCTGCTGGTGGCCCCCATGCCCACGGCCTCCACTTCGCAGATCCTGGGCAACACAGAGTCCTTTGAGCCCGTCACCGCCAACATCTACGTGCGCCGCACCCTGGCCGGAGAGTATGTGGTGGTGAACAAGCATCTGGTGGCCGACCTGCTGGCCCGGGGCCTCTGGACCCCGGCGGTCCGCAACGCCATCGTGGCTGCCAACGGCAGCATCCAAAGCATTCCGGCAGTGCCAGCCGACCTCAAGGCCATCTACAAGACGGTGTGGGAGATCAAGCAGCGGGTGGTGATCGACATGGCAGCGGACAGGGGGGCATTCATAGACCAGTCCATGTCCCTCAACATCCACATGGCAGACCCCTCTCCGTCCAAGCTGAGCAGCCTGCACTTCTATGCCTGGCAGCGGGGGCTCAAGACCTCCCAGTACTACTTGAGGACCAGGGCAGCCAGCGACCCCATCAAGTTCACGCTGGACCCTGCGCCTGGGAGTCTTGAGGCTGCCGCTGCTGCCTGCCAGAGGGGGGAGGAGGGTTGCCTGGGGTGTGGGGCATGAGCTTGGGGCCAAGCCGGGCGCCCTGCATCTTGTGTAGCTTGTGCCTGAGCTTGAGCCGTGCCAGGTCGTGCAGCGTGACGACGTTGGGGGGCTGCCGCAGGCCCTGGCCCGCATAGCGCTGCCTGAAAGTCTCCTCGTCCACCGCCTGCCCAAAGCTGTACTTGAGATCCGCGGCATCAAACTCGATCTCGCGCCCATCCGCAGTGGTGGCCTTGACCTTTTGCGCTGCCATGCTCGCGCCACACAACTGGGCAGGCGGACTTTTTGCAACGCCCATGAACGCGGGCCACCCCTGCTTGCCGTGGCCCACAAGGGGCGGCGGTCTGTGACGAGAGGCCCTGGCATGCCACAAGAGCTGCTCCTGCTCGATCAACGCGACCCGTCACGCTGCCACAAACGCTCCAGCGCGGCGCGGTTCCCTGTCGGGGTCCGCCGCAGCTGCAGGCGCAGTGGGTCCTCTTGCTGCTGACTGGTGTCACTTGGTGGTGCCATGTATTCTACGAACGCCCCGATGGTCGTCTTGAGCGCCCCCGTATCTGCAGCACACGGGCCCAAGATGTCTAGGAGGTCTTCGACGTCCGCCTGCAACCGGTCCTTCTCAGCCTGTAAATGGGCCTTTTCAACCAGCAGCCCATCAACTTGTGCCTCCATTCGGCGCTTGACCTTTTCAGCCTCATGCACGCTGTGGGTGAGTGTCTTGGACCGGGCCTGCAGCTCAGCCACCTGTGCCCTCAAAGCAGCAGCCACACTCCCGTGCTCGCAGCCAGAGCACCCCTGGGAGATGATGGTCAAACCTACAGAGCCGCTACATACCGGCCACGTAAGATCTTTGTCGTGCAACCTGGGCGCTCGGCTTGAGTGAGCGCATGACATTGCTGTGCCGGAACATGCTGGTGGTGAACATACTGGTGGTGGTGGCTGGATGTGGTGCTCGAAGCCTTGTGGACGCCTGGTGTGTCCACAGCTTGTAGACAAGCAGTTATGGAGATGAGTCAAAAGTTTCCAGCCATGTGTTTACTTGCCACCTGATGAGCCCCTTGAGCAAGGGCGAAACCGGTCGTGGTAGCTCAATCAGCTTTGGCTAGCACTCTCTTTTGTGCTAACGATGCATGCTCTGTGTTTCCCAGGGTATCACTGGGCAGAGCATTGGCTGTTGGGTCGCTGTCGCAAGTCTGATGTGCGTGGTGGATTTGGCTGGGCTTGGCGCATATCAGCATTGCAGCCTGTATAACAATAGACGCACAGCTGACTTGCCTCGCACTGCAAGAGCAACACTCAACAAAGCCAGACTGGCTGGGCAGCAACACAACAACCCATGCTTTGCCCAGAGATACCCTGGGAGCATGCAACATGCATCGTTAGCACCAACGTAGTCCTCCTAGCCACAAAGGCCCCTGTCCGGCCATGCCCAGCATCTTGCCCACAGCCCTGCAGAGGCACCTGCCCCAGGGTGCTGGAGCTGCTACGCGACGATCAGGGCAGCCTAGCCGGAGACACACAGCTGTCGTCCCTGTGGACCTTACAGAGTACCTCCTGCCTTACGACGTTGGTTGTACCATGCAAGCGCACCCCTTCTGGCTAGGACCTGCGCACACCGGCAGGCCGGCGCCGGCCGGCAAGAGAAGGCGACGGCTTGGAGATGCGCCCCCTTGCGTGAAGCTTGCCCGCCACCTCGGCGGCTGCGGCAGCCGCGTTGGCGTTCAGTTCCACCGTCCCTGTGGGGCGCCCTGCTTGGGTTGGCCGTGCGCTGCGGCGCACGGCGGGCAGGCGCAGGCCTTCGCTGCGGACATAGATACTGACTGTCACGTGCGTCTTGGCATGGCGCAGGGCGGCATCGAAGGGCTTTCCGTACTCCTTGAAGTTGAAGGCACGCAACAATGCAGGGAGGTTCCCCCGCCTGCTGCTGTAGCTTGCCGTGAACAGCACCTTGACCCTCTCGTCCAGGCCCGCCCTAAAGTAGATGGCCTCTCTGACGCCCATCTCCATGCCCTCGTCTGCTAGGCCCACCACAATGTTGGAGGCTTCGCCCGGTGCGAATAGCATGTGCGGGGCGAAGGAGCTGCTCATGGCATTGCCATGGAACATGCGCGTCCTTTTCAACTGCTCCCGGAGGTCCGGGAAGGCGGCCAGCAGCTTCGCCTTGTAGGCGTCGTGGTTGAACACGCACATCTCGTTCAACTCCACCCCCTTGGCTGCCGAGGCGCCCGCCAGCATGGCGGCCACCATCATGCGCCCGTAGTCTGCCCCATAATCAATGAAGGCCCACTCCCGGCCTTGCATGATCTTGGCCACCTTTCCAAACACCTTTGCGAGGCCCAGTGGGGCCAGCGTGCCTGGCATGCCACCGCCAATGCGGCCAAGGTCGCCCTGCTCCTTCTCCTTGCTGTTGACGTCCTGGTACCTTTGTTGGAGGGTGACGGTCTGCGGCGACAGGGGGTCCTGCGACATGTGCTTGTACAAAGGCGCGGGAAAAATATTGGTCTACGCGGCAATGCCAAAGATCCTCTCCAGCATGTTGTTCTGCTTGCTGCGGGCTGGCGTGGGCCGCTTGAGGCGAAGGGTCTCATTCCGGACCCCTGGCGTCAGGTTGTCGAAGTTGAGGGGCCGCGGCAGGAGGCCACGTGACTTTGGCGTGCTGGTGGGCACCAGCGTGAGCACGGGCACGTCGAGCATCACATTGGCAGGCATCTCCCGGAAGCAGGCGCCGCTGTCCCTGCTGTCGGCCCGAAACTGCTCAATGGTCATGGGCCCCCCAAACATCTTGAGGGCCGTCTTGGGAGGGGCGGGCTTGATCCCGCTCGAGACGGGCAGGCCTGTGGCGTGCTTCCTCAGCAGCGGGAGCAGGGAGGCCTGCTGGTAGTTGGGGCGGTCCAGCATGTAGGCCTTGGCGCATGCCCAGCTGCAAAAGGTGCCGCCCACGCGCCACCGCTTCTTGCGCGGGTGGTAGCTTCTTGGGGCTGGGATCGGCACGCTGTCAAACGGGTGGCAGCACCAGAAGCAGCAGACCTCTGTCCTCGTTGGCCAGCCCGGCACGGCTTCGCCCTTCTCGGCAGACCACTCGCTGCGCCCCTGCTTGAACAGGGCCAGGCCAGCACTGCTGCTGCTGCCCTCCATACTGCCGCTCCCCTGCCCTGCTTGGGGCCTCAAGTGCCACGCCTGAGCAGCATGCGTGCCAGGGCATCAATCACCACAAAGCCCACCACGGCGAGCAGCACGTACCCGACGCAGTCCTCGGCAAGCCTGCCCATGACCTGGCAGCGGGCTGACTGCAGCAGCTGCCCCAGGCAAGGCCGCGGAAGCAGCCTCAGGATGCCTTGCAGGCCGTGCTCCTCGAACACGGCAGCAACGGCCTTGGCAAGCGCACTTGCCTCCTGCTCTGCCCCCTGCAGGCACGAGCGCGGCATGGCGCTGGGGTGTGTGAAGCGCTTGAGGGTGTCCAGGGACGTCTTGTTGGCGCCAAACGTCTCCTTGGCGGAGGGCCCCCATGCCTCCTCGATGGTGGCAAAGGTGATCATGCCGCCCGTGGTATACCTCCCACGGCGGAAAAACAGGCCTCCTTTCAGCCACGGCATGGGGCCGGGCGTTTGGCGTCGCTTTTTATTACCAAGAGGGGCGGATGAAAGGCATGGCGGTTGTTGTGATCACCCCATGCACGGGCACCCCTGAACTCGAGCGCTGCATTCGCTCTGTGGCCAGGCAGAGCGTCCCGTGCATGCACCTGATCGTGGCAGACGGGAGCCAGTGCCACAAGGCGGTGTGCACCGTGGTGAGCAAGCTCCGCGCCCAGGGGGTGCTTGTGCACGACAACCACCGCCTGATCCAGCTGCCCTACAACACTGGCGCCAACGGCATGAACGGCCACCGCATCTATGCTGCCATGCCGTGGCTGCTTGAGTGCGACTGGGTGGCACTGCTGGACGAGGACAACTTCTATGACAGCGACCATATTGAGGGCCTGCTTGATGCCGCCAGGGAGCAGGGCACTCAGTGGGCGCACTCCTTGAGAAAGGTCTGTGCCGACAGCGGCCAGGTGCTGGTCGAGGACAAGTGCGAGAGCCTGGGCCTGCTGCACCAGTGCTGGGACAGGGGGGAGCACTTTTGCGACACCAGCACACTGCTAATGAGGCGCCAGCTGGCCTGTGCCCTGAGCCCGTTGTGGGACTGTCCGGTGGTGGCCGATCGCCGGGTCAGTGCCGAGCTGGTGCGCTGCCACAAGGGGGCAACAAGTGCCCGCCACTCCCTCAACTACACCATTGGCTCGGGCCACTCGTCCGCCGTGACAGAGGCCTTCTTCCGCAACGGCAACGCCGCCATCGGCCGCAGCTGGGATGGACCAGCTCGTGGGGTGCACCCACGGCCCCTCTATGTGTTCCACTTTGGCCCGGCGCAGACAAGGCGCTTGTTTGAGTGCTTGCAGGGGCGCCAGACCGGGGTTTGCCGGGCTCTTGAGCAGTGGCAGGTCACCCAGTTTGATGCCCTAGCCGACCGGTTCCTGCTCCTTGACGGCTTCGAGCATGAGGCCACCATACCGCCTGGTGCTCACGTGTTTGTCAACTGGGTGCACCCGCACCTACACCTTCCCTGGGCCACCCTTCGCCGGGGCGACGTCCACAAGCACACATGGCTCGTCGAGTCCCCCAACATCCGCCACACGTGCCAGTGGGACGACGAGCTCTTCCACCACTTCAGCACTGTGTTCACCTTTTGGCGCCCGATGCTGACTCCAGGGCTGCCCATGTGCAGGTTTGGGCGGATGAACTGCCACTGGCTCGACTTGCGCAACCCTGCCCATCACCGGGAGCTTGTCGAGAACTGCGTCGACGACCGCAGCGTGGGCATGGTGTTGGCAAACAGGGACCTTGCTGGGCAGTTTGTGGTGCGCAACACCCTGCTCACCTGCCAAGACCCCCTGCGGCGCCACTTTGTGCGGGACCTCAGGAACGCCGTCGTGTACGGGCTCGGCTGGGAGGCGGCTCAGCTGGGGCCAGGTGTGCGGGTGGGGGGGACGGATGGGCCAGATGCCGACACAAGCAGCTCTGTGGCCCTGCTGAGCAGGCACACCTTTGGGCTGGTGATAGAAAACGTCGATGCTGACGGCTACGTGTCGGAGAAGCTGTACGACTGCCTGGTGGCAGGCTGCATCCCCATCTACCTCGGCGGCAACAACGAGCTGGTGGGCATACCGCAGGACATGTACATCGACCTCCGACAGTTCAGCTGCTCGGCCGAGCTCCAGCACTTCCTGGACGCCGTGGATGTGCCTGCGTTCAAGCGCAGGGTCCACGAAGGCCGGGAGGAGGTGCTGCGCCGTGTGAGCGCCGAGTACTTTGCGGAGCAGCTGGGCGGGGCGATCGAGCAGCACTCAGCCTGAGGCCAGCGCCAGCCTGACCGCCTCGTAGCCCTCTGCCAGGGTTGGCCCGCGGAGGGTCCGCACCGAACTGAACAGGTGGCCAAGCGCTGCGGCGGCGCGATTGGGCGCCAAGATGGCCTCATGGTCCGCCACAAGCAGGTTGCGCGCCTGCCTGCTGGCGCTGGCGGCGACCTCCATGAAGGATGAGGCGTCGGCAACCAGGGCTCCAGGGATCCACTCGCCCGGCGAGGTGATGACCACGGTGCTGGCAGGCAGCTCACTGGGCTCCCAAGGCATGAGGGAGGCGATGTGGGCAGGGGACTTTGCCACCCACTTTGGGCTCATGATGGCCACAAACTTGCGCCCGCTCTGCTCGATGGCAGCGAGCGTTCTCTGGTCTGGGATGCGGCACACCACGGGACTGCCTGGGGGGCCAGCGCTTGCAAGGGCCCGCTGCATGGCATCGTAGCGGTGGTACAGGTCGGGGACGCACACGTAGTGCAGCATGCAGCCGTGGTCGCCGCATGCCCTCGCCACCCCTTGCAGGAATGAGCGGTAGCGCGCATCGGCTGCCTGAGGCAGGACTACGGCCACCGTGCGCCGTCCAGCTGCCTTGGCGGCATAGTAGCCAAGCACGCCCAGTAGGCCCAGTGCAAACATGGCGCTCCGGTCCGTGAGGAGCGGCATGCCCCACTGCTCTTGTTGGGCTCGGAAACTCGCGGCATCACTGCACCGCGCTAGGCATTCTTTGGCTTGGCGACCGCCGGCCTTCGCGGGGAGCGTCTCAGCTGTGGTGCGGCAGCCTCTTCCTGGCTTGGCGCTGCCCGCCTTCGTGTGGAGCGCCGTGGCTGCACCACAGCAACCTGGCTCGGCGCCGCCTCCAGGTTTGCGTTTGGCGAATCCTTATTCGCGAGGTTCCGCAACACACCCTGCACCACATCCACCCCCTGCTGGCTCGACGCAGCTTCGAGCACTCCCAACATGCTTTGATGATGTTCGGCCACCGCCCTCGGATCCGCCTCCGGCGGGTGATCCGCCATCTCTCTGGCCTGTTCCCCGAAGCGCCGCACCGCACCATCCTGCGAGTCCTTGGCTGCCGTGGCAATATCCTGCACGAGGCGGATGGCATTGGTGAGACGGCCGCGGTGCAGGTCTGCTCCAAGCAAGTGCTCGTCCAGGGTGTAGTCCGACCTGTAGCCTGTTTCGCTGGTGTCCACCTGAAGCTCCTCAAAGCGAGAGTGGTAGAAGTATTGCACACACGCGGAAGACAGATACGTCGTGCATCTGCGCATTTGCCTGCGGCCCCACGCGTCCAGTCCAGCTCCCCACACGGTCAACCACCCGAACCCACCCAACAACAACACCCAGACGAATATGCACACCTGCATCTTGCCCAACACGTGAAGGTGGGTGATCGTCGAAGTCCTGAAGCTATCAAACGCCGCCGTATCAGTCTGCGGCCCTGTATCGCCGTTCTTGTACCTTGCGTGGAGTTCTCCGATCACTTCCGTCCCGTTCATGCGCGCCATGTTCCAGTTCACCATCCCCGGGTTGTCCAACAGGCGGCCCATGTTGCTGACCTCCCAGGTGTACAACATAACACGATGGTAAGCAGTGCAGGGGGCGAACTGCGCGAACGCGGCGTTGTCCTCGACCAGGCGTTCTACACCCCACCACGCAGCAAGGACCAGGTTGAGAATGAATGCGAAGTAGGGATGCTTACTGAGGCCCGAGACGAGCTGTACCACCCATATGACGAGCTTCACGAACCAGGGTTCGCCCCGTCCTCTGGACGGGATGATGTCCCTGACCATCGCCCATCGCAGGGCCGTGTTTGCACAGTAGTAGAACAGGTCGGGGCCCATATGCAGCAGTAGCATCTTCAGGATTGCCGACACCGTCTTGGCTGTCAGTCCCGCGCCGACAAGGCAGAAGTTGCCGATGAGCGTAACTACCTTCAACCACATCGCTTTCGATCCAAAGCCCTTGATCAACCGGTGGAAGGGGTTTGCCTGCACATCCTGTAACAGCCCCCGCAGCGCGTCGATGCGCTCGATGGACCCGTGGTCCTCACCCCCACACATGTACTGCACTATGAGCTCCAAGGCGTGGGCCGCAATCATGTACTCATGCGGCACGCTGGCACGCTCCCAACCGGCAGCCTGCATCACCTTGCAGGCTGTGAGGACCGTCTCCAAGCGGAGGGTGTTGATGTGACCACCCGCGCACCCCTCGGCCAACGTCATGAGCGTGCGGCTGAGCCTGGAAGGCATGTTGTGCTGTAGCAGGTGGCGAGAAAGTTTGGCGAGGTTGTCACTCAAGGAGGAGATTGCGGGCCGTGCTCTCGTAGGCGGGGCCAAGGTCCTTGACAAAGCGGGCCTTGTTGCTCTTCTCCTCGGCAATGCGAGCTTGCCTATGACTTGCGTACAACACCACGATCAACGCCACCACCAGGATGGCCACTATCATCCATGCTTTCCTTTGATCATACCTTTTCGGGGCGTGCTCGTGTATCAACTGCCAAGCATCCTGCTGGGGGCCCATGTTCCAAAGGTGTTGGTCAAACACGTTTTTCCAGAATGTCTTGTACGTCTCATGCAACTCATTCGCGGAGGTGCTGGCAAGCAGATATGTCGGCTTCGGGATGACTTCGGGGTCGATGGTGACGTAAAGCATGTCGTGTCTGCCCGTGCCCTGCAGGCTGGGCGGCAGTGTGCTGTTCGCCGCCTTGACCCTGTCGGCAAAGTCTGCTGATACGGGAAACGCTGTCATCAAGGCCTTCAGTCCGTCGGTGGGAAACACCACATTCCTTAGGAACGCCCTCTCCCCAATGTAGCGGGGCCCCGCTAGCAAATACTCTGCAGGTATCGCATAGACCATCCAGCCTATCAAGTCGTATAAATTGATGGCTATCCCGAAGGGATCATTGCTCACAACCAGGTTGAACACTAGCCCTCCATACGTCTGGAGAAACATCCAGGAAATGGCCATCACTGCGAGCACCCCCGCATACATGGCTACCGGATTGCGCGTGGCGGCGGTAGCCGCTCGCCGCACCAAAGGCACCATGTTGGTGACCTTGCGCACGTGTTTGTCGACCTCGGCCAGCATTTCCTTGTCCGTCCTTGCCCCCGGCTTGAGCACGCAGTCCCACATGAGGGAGACTAGGGCGCGCATGTGCTTCTTGACAGCCTCGCGATCGAGCTTGTCGTTGTCCAAGGCAATTCGCAGGACCGGGTCTGTCGATACCCTCCGGAAGATCCTGAAGGCCAGGGCAAGGGCCCGCCGCTGGGCTTTGGGGTCGCCCCCTTCATCTAGCCTCTTCTTTGCGGCTTCCCTGGCCACCGTACGCAGGTTGGCCATGTCGCTTACTGCCCTTGTGCCACGCACGAGGCCAATGGCATGTGCCCGTTGTGTCCGGGCGAGTTCGCCTCCCTCATGAGGCACGTGTGACGCAGACGAGGAGTTGGCGGTCACTTCACGGGCACGGGCACGGGCACGGGCAAGGGTTTCCCTGTAGGGCTGGAAGACGGCCCTCGCCGGTGACTGCATCGTTGTGAGACGCCAACCATTGTTTTTCTGACAAGTGTGGCTCGGCGCTGGCATGGCACTTGAACGACGACGAAGACACCCCCAAGCGAGCAGGGCATGATCACCGTCGATGGGAGCGGCCTGCATGTCACCCGCGAGGCAGTGGTTCGCTTCTTTGAGTCCCATGCAGGCGATGCATCGCTCCTTGCAGCCACAGAGGACATGCTGGAGGCCTACTGCCGGGCTCTGCAGCGGGAGCAAGCCCCAGAGCCAGTTGCCGCTGTGGCCTCAGAGGTGCGGGGGCACTTGCAGGCCCTTGCCAAGCAGCAAGCAGAGGCTGCTGCCACACTCGCTGCCCAGGCCAGAGGGGAGGTGCAGGGGGCCTCTGCACAGCTGCTGGGCCTGTTGAGCGTCGTGAAGGAGGCAGTGCAGGGCTCCCTGGGCAAGATTGGCCCCGACGCTGTGGCAGCGGCCACGCAGGAGGGGGCGGGCAAAGCTCTCGCCGCCCAGAGCGCCCGGCTGGAGCAGCACCTTGCCGCCATTGACAAGGCGATCGCCGACAGCAAGGCAGCGCTGTCCAGCACCAACCAGCACCTGCTCGGCAGGCTCGAGCGCTTGAGCGAGCAGGTGCTGGTGGCCCAGACCAAGAGCGACGTCTCGCTCAGAGCCAAGGGCCAGGAAGCCGAGCGGCGCTTCCAGGAGCTGCTCGAGGAGGCCCTGGCCCCTGTCGGCATTGAGCTGAGCAGCGTGGCCGGGCATGCCGGCTGCACAGATTTTGTGGCGCGCAAGCTCGCCCACCCAGACATCAGCATCGAGCTCAAGGCCCACAAGCACCGCGTGGACTCCAGGAATGTGGAGCGCTTTGAGAGCGACCTTGCGCGCTTGAACAGGCACGGCGTCATAGTGGCGCTGCACAGCGGCTTCGTGGGCAAGGAAAACCTCCAGGTGGACCAGCTGCCCTCTGGCAAGTTTGCGGTCTACCTGGCCAGGAATGAGTTTGATGTGGACGTGGTGAGGGAGGTTGTCTGCCTGCTGTACAGGCTGGACAAGATCACCTCCCAGGCAGAGGCACCCCTTGACGGCGAGGCGGTGATCAGGCTGAGCAGCCAGACCATGCAAAAGGTGGGGCAGCACATCACGGACTGCGCTGCCAAGATCAAGCAGCTGCGCAAGCACCTCCGCGACGGCTTGCAGCTGCTGAACGAGCTCTCGCTCGACGCCATTGAGCGGCTGCTGCTGGGGGAGATGGAGGCCCCCACGGTGGCCCCTGCCTTTGCCTGCCCCGCCTGTGGCCACCGCTGCCACAACGCCGGAGGCCTGGCACGGCACATGAAGGCCAAGCACCCCGATCACACGCAGGGGTGCATGGGCGCCAGTGGGTAGGCGGCGGCCAGCTCTGCTGCCTCCTCGGCCTCCTCGGCCTCGCCCCACTCCTCTAGCAGGTCTGGGCGGTAGTGGGGGTTGATGGCCGAGTAGATCTTGTCGTTGCGCTGTGGCAGCGTGAAGTAGCGGAGCACAAAGGTGATGTGGTTGTCGACGCCGAGAAAGTCGTACGGCGAGCCATCGGGCGCCTCCCAGCGGAAGGTGAGCCGCGACAGTCGGGCGATGGGATGGAAGCTGCGCTTTGGGGCCACCAAGTGGTACTTTTCCTGGTACCCCCTGGACAGGTTGACCACCGCCAGGCCCATGTTGGACGCCTCAAACGCCCGACCCGAGTACATGTGCTTCTCGACCTCTGGGCATCGGAGCATGACGTACCCGACCGGGGATGCCAGGTTGAGGATGCCTGGGGGCACCATCACGTAGTTGAAGGGCACGGCGCGCATGTGTGCGGCCATCATGGCGGTGGGCTCGTACCACCGGTCCACCACGCCGTGCTCGACCTTGTACAGGCTGTCCCTGGCTGCACCGGGCCCATAGCACACCCTGTAGCAGTTGTTGGGGTCCACGTTGTTCTCGTCGTACACCTCGAGCCAGTAGCTCTCGGTCTTGAAAAACATGTCGCCCGCAGGGTTGGTGACAACCACGCTGTCCATGTCTGCATGCGACATCTGCGGATAGCGCACGGGGATCGCCCCGCGAACCACGGTGCCATTGGTCCGGGCGTTCACCACCCGAAAGTTCACAAAGCCGTCGAGCCCCCCCGGCTCGCCAAACGGCTCGACCATGACCGACAGGCCGGTGAGGCTGCTCGAGGCGCTGGCCACAAATCGCTGGCGCATGAACTTCCCCTTGGTGAGCGAGAAGCCCTTGGTGGCAGACGAGGAGCCCAGGAGCAAGTCCACCTCGTTGCCCAGGGCATCCAGCTGCTCCCTATCGGTGAAGCCTGCAATCTGCTGGCTGCTCGTGACGTCTATCAGCTGCGAGAAGCCCAGCACCGCGGCCATGCTCGAGCCGATGGTGTCGATCTCAAATGGGTGCTCGCTGACAAACACTATCTTGCCCACCAGCTCAAACGGCGTGCTGGCTGGCTTCACCTCAATGCGCCTTGGCACCGCCGCCCTTTCCACCAGCTTGTCGTTGAGCTCTTCGATGAGCGTGCTTGCCGTGTGGTTCCCTGGCCGGATCGTCGCGGTGAGCCAGGCCGGAGGGAGGTAGCGGGGGTCGTCCTCGTACCCCGGCTCGTGAAAGCGAAAGCGCACCTGGTTGTAGGTGACGTTGACGGTGTACCCCGACATGGGGAGGCTGACGTCTATGATGTCTATGCCGGTGACGAGCGTGAAGGGGACGTTCCACGAGACGGCAAACTCGGCAGGGGTCACATAGGCGGCCTTGTCTCTCTTGGCGCTGTCGGCAAAGCCAACATACTCCTGCTCGACGCCGTAGCGATGCAGGTAGCTGATATCATCCATTCCACACAACATGGCAGCACTCCTTGTTTTCACGAGCCAGCCGAGCGCAAACGGTCACAGGCGCCTGCGGCACATGGGACAGGCATCAAGCCTGGCCGCGCAGCCCGAACACAGCCTGTGGCCGCACGCCAAGACCTGATCACACTCAGCGTCACAGCAAACGATGCACATGCTCTCCTGCTGCTCCTCCTCGCGCTTCCGCTTGGCGGCCGCTCTAAGCTCTGCCCGTGCGGCCAGCAAGCCCTTGCCGTACTCTGCCACCTGTCCCTGCAGCGCAGGCAGCCTGTCCAGCCTGTCCTCGACATCCTCAAGGTCCCCGGGCAGGGTGACCAGGTCCATGACGCCTGCTGTCTTGGCCTGCAGGTCCGCCAGGGCCTTGGCTTTGAGGGCTCCCTCACGCATCAGGCGATCGCAGTCTGCTTGGAGCTCTGCGAGGCGGTACCTGGTGGCGCCAGCAGGACGCGCACAAAGCATTGGTTGTTGTGTGCTGCCCAGCCAGTCTGGCTTTGTTGAGTGTTGCTTTTGCAGTGCGAGGCAAGTCAGTCGTGCGTCTGTTATACATCCGCTTGATATAGCCGGTGTAATGACCCTCTGGGAGGGCCAGCGGGCAGGCGGCAGGTGAGATGCAGGCATGCAGGAGCCCACCTTGTCATATCCATGTCCATGAGCTCGTCGCGCAGTGCCTGCTCGCTTTGCCGCAACTGGTTGCACTGCTGTGACACGGTCTGCAACAGGCTGCGCAAGGATCGCACTTTTTCCCTGCTCTCCGCCAGCTCGCTCTCGCGCTGCCTGAGCTGGGAGGCAAGATCATTGCCGGGCTCTGCCTGCGGTTGGGGGGGGTGGCCTGGCACCAGCTTCTTGATGAGGCTTGCCTCGCGGTACCAGCGCCCGCCTCGGCTGAACACGGGCTGGCGGCCGTGCATGAGGGCCTTCCAGCCCTCCAGGGCTGCAGGGCTGGCCCCTAGCCCTTGCAGCCTGCTTTGCAGGGCCTGCAGCGCGGCCTGCTCGGCCTCTGACATGTTGTGTGCATGGAAAGGGGGGTGGGCAGGCCCCCTAGCAGCTGCTGCAGCAGCAAGCTGCACTCGCTGTGCCAAGGGATGGGCGGGCTGCGGGTTCAGTGCTTGTGTTGCCATGGTCGAGATTGCGCGCTGAACCAAAAAAGACCAATGCAGGCAAGGGGGGGGGGAGACCTGTCTATATGCATCTTGGTGCCGCCCAAACCCTAGACCGCGAGGGCGTTACTTTGGCCGTGACAAGCGACTTGAGGGAGGCTCGGCAGCAGGCAGTGCGCGCGCACCATGCGGATCTGTGTTGAGGGCAACCTTGCGGTGAGCAAGAGCAGTGTCATGAGGCTTCTCCACGAGCGAGCCGGGTACCAGGTGTTCCCGGAGCCAGTGGAGGAGTGGGCAGAGTGGCTGGGCGTGTACTACAGCGACCCCAAGCGCTGGGCTTTCGGCTTCCAGATGAAGGTGCTTGCCTCGTTCGTGCGGGAGTATGCAGGGCAGGGCCAAGTGAGCATCATCGAGCGCTCCATGCTGTCCAACAAGCATGTGTTCGGGCAGATGCTGTTCAACCAGAACCTGCTGGCCCAGAAGGAGTGGGACCTGTTCAGGGCCGTAGCCGACATGGTGGCCTGGCAGCCAGATGCTATCATCTACATCACCTGCCCGCCGGAGGTGTGCCTGCAGCGCATGCAGGCCAGAGGCAGGCTTGGTGAGGAGGGGGTGACGCTAGACTACTTGCGCAAGGTGGACTTCATGTACGGCCAGATGCTCAAGTACGCCGGCTGCCCGGTGGTTCGGATCGACGGCAACCGGCCGCTGGACGAGGTGTATGGCGATGCCCTGGCGGCGGTGCAGGAGCTGCAGCGCCAAGCCACTTGAGGCGGCGCTGCAGGGCACTGTGGTGCAGACCAGCAAGCATGGCCTCCAGACTACGCCGCACTGTCCGAGCGCCACAGAGGTACAGCCCGGTGGAGCCTGTAGAGGATGACTTTGACAGCGACGAGTACGACACCACCGAGGAGGAGGACAGCATTGGCGAGCTGAGTGACTTCAGCGAGGACGACCAGGTCACACCCACGATCCAGGATTTCATCGTGCCAGAGCCTGAAGGCGTGCTGGAAGGGGACGAGGACTGGGACCCCCTCGGGGAGGTGGCAGAGAGCTCTGACGGCGGCAGTGAGCTGGTGCCGACGGAGGACCTCTCATCCTGCCCTTGCAGTGACGACCTAGAAGACGAGGATGACTCGGTGCTCTGTGACACCGAAGGGGACGACGAGCTGGTTGAGTGCGGCAGATAGCAGCCCACAATATTGGCCGCCGCAAGGTGGGGCACGCCATGGCAATCGTTGAGGCCTACACGGCCCACATAAACCAGAGCGTAACACGTGCACTGAGCAACAGCAGCAAGCTCTCCGCGGACATGCTTGCCATCGAGGGCATGTCGGGCACCATGACCCGCCACTTGTACAACAACATGTGCTCGCTCGCCAAGCCCGACGGCTCGCTGACCCGCTACCTTGAGGTGGGGGCATGGAAGGGGTCATCCACTGTGGCGGCGCTCTTTGGCAACCCCGTGCTTGCCACTGTCATCGACAACTGGAGCGAGTTTGGCGGCCCGAAGGACGCTTTTTGGGCCAACCTGGGAAAGCATCTCGGCTACAAGCCAGAGGCCCCATGCGAGCACCTCGAGGTTGTGTGCGAGGACTGCTTTGCGCTCTCGTCACAGCCCCGGCACGCGCCTTACGATGTCTACCTGTACGACGGCCACCACACCATCGACAGCCACGAGCAGGCCATCACAAAGGTGTGGCCCTTGCTTGCCGACCCCTGCATCCTGATGGTGGACGACTGGACAGCGCCGCAGGTGCGGCAGGGCACCCTGCGCGGCCTGGCCAGGGTGAAGGCGAGGGTGGCCTATCAGGTCAACCTTGGGGCCCCGCATGGCAGGCATGGCTTCTGGTGTGGGTGCGGCATCTTCCTGCTCTGCAAGGAGTGAGTGGCCCTATGGGCCCCTGCTTGTCGCAAAGTTGATGAGCACGTAGCGGTGCCTTGCCTCGTCGGCGCTCGGGTCTGGGGCAGTCCTGACAAAGTAGGCCACGTAGGGCGACACCAGGATCCCGGTGCCTGCGGCCTGCATCCTAGTGAGCAGGTCAAAGTCCTCGATCCGCGACGGCCTGAAGCTGTGGTCCGGCACATTGGCAGGCCTGAAGGCAAACGAGATTCCTACGTAGCCCTCACAGAGGGTCCCATGGTCTGGGGGCGGCAGGCACTGGGCGTGCCTCGGGTCATGCATGCGGAACACCACGCAGTCGCGATCAGGGTGCTCCTGGGCGTGCTGCCGCAGCCTGGCAAGGTACAAGGGGCTGAGCGAGTCGTCATCGTCCACAAAGGCCACCCACTCGCTGTGGCCCTTGCAGAAGTCGACCCCAAGGTTGCGCACCTCGCCTGCGTGGTTGGCCGTGCCGGTCTTGGGGATGTGCAGGAAGGAGATGCGGGCGTCAGCGGGCAGGTCTGCGTGGTCCAGTTGGACGCCGTCGCAGATCACTAGCGCCCGCCAGTCCGGATCGGTCTGTTGCACGAGAGACTGCAGCGCCCGAGACAGAGTGGGGCGCCCCACCGTGGGCACAATGAACGTCACAGAGCTCATGCTCCGCGGCAGAGATTATAGGATTTCTTGGCGCGGCATGCTATGGCCACAAACGCCAGGCAGCAGGCTCTGCAGCGCAAGGTCGAAGCCTTCCAGGAGTGGTTCCTGGAGCTGTACCAGGAGGTGGACAACGGCATCCTTGACAGGTACCTCAAGACAAAGAGGCACAACGCAGTGCAGCCCATCACTGCGGCCGTGCGGGCAGCAGGCCTCGACCCAGCCACCGAACAGGGGGACCGCATGGTCAGGCTGCTTGCCACGCTGGACGCGGTGCAGGAAAAGCTGACAAGGCTCAGGGACAAGGAAGCCCAAGTGATTATGCAGGACCTGGTTGCCAGGCTCCATGCCTAGAGGAAGGGGTCCGGCGGGGCCACGGTGCTGAAGAAGCTCGTGATCTCGCGCTGGCCCGTCGCAACGTTCTTGTCGTGCAGCTCGCGGGGCCTGCGCCGCTCGAGATACTCCCCCTCGCCAATGTCCTCAAAGACCGCGTCCAACGCCGGGGCCATCACCTCGATGGTGTCGCCGAGGGCACTCTTGAGGAGCCCCAGGTAGTGCAGCAGGTCCACCCGCATGCCCGTGGCCTTGACGTGGGCCGGGTCCTCGGCACGGCAGGTGACGCTCATCCTGCTGCCGTTGCTATGGAAGCCTGCCTCGGTATACACAAACTGTACCCTGTCCCCTGCCCGGGGCTCCTCGCCAGGGCTGCGCGCCGCAATTTTGCTGCGCACCACGTCATGGGGCTGCAGCACGCCGGCCTTGTAGTCGCCGCGCAGGGCCTTGCTCATGACAAGCTCGTCCAACTCCACCTGGCCGGCCAGCAGGCGCCGTGCAGCCTGGTGCACCAGGGCCTTGGCAGCCTGGGCGTCCCTGCGCACCAGTATGCAGTCCAGCGCTCCTTTGGTGACCTCCTTGACCAGCTGGCAGCTGTCTCGGCGCACGAGGCTGATGCCCTTGGCGTCCACGGTGCCCTGCTCCGTGGGGCTGGTGAACTTCAGAGACGCATAGCGCTTCTTGCTGTACAGCAGGAAGGGGCTCATCACCTTCTCAAACTCTAGCTCAATCGGCCGCTTGAAGGCAGCGGTGATGCGGGCCGCTGCCTCCTCTCCGAGCCGGAAGGCCTCGGCCATGTCGGCGGCCTGGAGGTCCACCATCACCGAGTCCGTGTCCCCGTAGACGACCGAGGCACCCGGGTAGAGGGCCTCCACCATGCTCTTTGTCGTTGCAATCATCTGGCGCCCCACGCCCGTGATTGCAGCAGCAATGGGCACGCATGGCAGCAGCCCGGTGGCGGCTCCGCAGAAGCCATACAGCGAGTTCATGGTCACCTTGTACGCCAGCTGCTTGCCATTGTACAGCTCTGCCAAGAAGGCATCGCCGGTTTCCTTTGCCCGCTTCTGCTCGGCCCTTGCCTGCTTGCGGTACTCTGCCAGCTCGGCCAGGAGGGCGGGCAGCAGGGACGGCACTGGGGCGCCCGTCTCCTTGTGTGCCACTGCAAACTTCACCTTCTGCCCGTCGTCCAGCACGTGCTCTTCGTACTCGATGTGCGCCAGGTTGCCGTACCTGCTGTCGTCCAGCACGATGGTGGAGTGGCACATGTTGTGGGCCCTGACGATGGACGGATACAGGCTGGCAAAGTCCAGGCACACGATGCGCCCAAAGTGGGCGCCCACCCGTGCCTCCAGCACGGTGGCCCCCGTGTACTTGTCGGTCTTGGTCACCAGGGGCTTGGCAGGGCACACGTAGCCCTCCTGGCGCGCCCGCTTGAGGATGACCGAGAAGACCTTGATCTGCTGGCCCCTGAAGATGAGGTAGTCGATGGGCACGTGCACGGCCTTGGCCATTTCCATCATGTTGGGCAGGATGGCCAGCTTGCGCAGGAGCCTGATGGGCAGCTCCGTGTCCTTCACGCAGTACGTCGCAATGCTGCGCAGCGAATCTGGCGAGCCCTCCTTGTAGAGCGCAAACATCTCCTTGATGGGCAGGTCGACCTTGCGGTCCCCAAGGAAGTGCTCAGAGACTGCATCGAGCTTGTAGCTGACCAGCTTGAACTCCTTCTTGACGACCGCCAGGAGGTCCACCTGAAGCACGCCCGGCATGCTTGGAGCACAGAACTCGTTCTGGCCGTAGGCAGAGCTCTCCAGCTTGCGCACCTGGATCTCGCTGAGGTGGTCGGTGCGCTTCCCCCCCATGTGGTAGGGGAAGCGGCGGATGGCAGGAGCAGCGCTGGTCGTCGCTGGCTGCTGCCTTGTGCCCAGGGCCCCCCTCAGCGCCGCCCTGTCATAGATGTACTTGAAGTCAAAGCCCCAGATGTTGTAGCCCAACAATATGTCTGCCTGCTCTGTGCGAAGGGCATTGGCCCAGGCGAGGAGGAGTTCTGCCTCGCTCTTGCATGCCTCGACCGCGACGCCCCCGAGAGCAGCAGGGTTTCCAAGGCACACAAGGTGGCGCTTGTAGGGCTCGGCGTCTGTGATGCGCCAGAAGGTGGTGGCGATCTGTATGATGGGGCTGCCGGGCTCCAAGGCGCTCGGGAAGCCTCCATGCTCGCTGACACACTCAATGTCGAAAGAGGCCACCACCAGGGGGGCGTTGTCCGTGCGCTGGGGGAGGGGCTGCAGCTCCTTGTATGAGCAGTCAAACTCCACGTTGCAGATGGTGCATGGCTGGCGCAGCAGGTGCCTGGGCCCACAGCACCTCACCCAGCCAACAGACGGCAGGTCCTGGATGTGCAGGAGCCGCAGCTCAGGGGGCACGTTGGTCTCAAACAGCTCGCAGCCTGCCTCGCTAGCCACCGCCGCCGCCTTGCGCAGTGCACGCATGCTGCGCAGGCGCAGGAGCAGGAAGCGCTCCGGGCTGCCGTCTGAGAAGCCGTAGAAGCGCTTGCGGGTGACCTGCGAACAAGCGACAAGCTGCCCAGCGCCAACCTTCCTTTCAACCGCGCTGCGCAGCTTGCTCACTGTGGTGGGGTCTCTGCCTTCAATGCTGACGAAAAAGTAGGGCGTGAAGCTCACATGGGCGCACACGCTGCGGCCATCAGCGGTTCTGCCATAGGCGTCGATGATGTACTCCAGGCCCTCCCCCCTGGAATCCTGGGCGTCCCGCCCGTGCCACGTGAACACTTGGAAGTCCATTGGGTCGGCCCACAGCCCCTCCCCCACCTCAAGTGAGTTGCAAGGGAAAAAAATCTGGCCATGCAGATCATACGTACCACACATGGCCCTCATCTCCCTCTTCAACGGCATGCACCTGCCCATGCTAGGCCCCTCCCTGCTCCTTGGCCAGGGGCTTGCCTCCAGCTGCCAGGCGCGCACCGTCGAGGTGGACGGACACAAGCTGTGGGTGTCAGCGGCCGAGCTGCAGGATGGGCTTGCAGGGCCTGCCTGGAACACCCTGGAGGTCACGTCGGCCGCCGACGGCGCCCTTGTGGCAAGCGCGGCTTACAGGGGCAACAGCCAGCAACCTGCCGTCATGCTTGAGCTCGCCTTCACAGCCGGGTCAAAGCAGCCAGTGGGACACAAGGTCCCATACACTGCGGCACTCAAGGCATGCAGGGACCTGCTTGAGGGCGTGGTGCCCGACTCGCGCGTCAGCTGCAGCTTTGTTGGCGGCTCCCTCTGCAACACCCTCGCCGAAGAGCTGGCCGCCGCGCCACGAGCGAGCAGGCAGCTGCGCAAGGTGGCAAGCATGCCCGCAACCTCGGGCGGCGTACACAAGACCGACCCTGGCACTGCTGCCGTAGAGCTCCTTGCACGGGCCAACAAGGGTGCTCTCAACAAGGAGATACTGGGGGCAGCCGACAAACTGCTCAAGCAGGCCAAGGCCAATGCGCCTCAATAGTCCTGGTGGGCCAACTCCTCGAGGCACAGGCAGGCGGCGGCGGCCGGCGGCGGCGGAGGCTGCGCTTGCATGGCGGCTTGCTGCGGGGCTGGATCCGGGGGCTGCAGCTTTGGGGGGGCCGCCGCCGAACTGAGCAGGCGCTTCACGTCTGGCAGGTAGGCATGCCAAGTGACCTCGATCAGCACGCCCACCTGCCCAAGGTCATAGGCCACCACCTCAAACCCCCCCTTAGTGAGCTTGTCCCTGATGTAGCGAGCCGCTCGCTGGCAGCTCACCAAGGGCTGGCCAAGCATGATGATGCCAGGGGGCGAGAGCCGGTACTCGAGCCGCTGCATCCCTGCAGCGTTGGCAGCCCTGACCTTAGAGGCCACGTCGTGCCAGAGCTCCTTGTACACTCGGTGGTGGGCAGCAGCAGCCTGAGCCTGGTCTTCCGCTAGCTCGCGCACATGCACCATGCTCCCTCTGGTTTGGGCGCCAAAGATTTGCGGCCGGGATTTCCGCCGCTAGACCTTGCTGCTGTTGATGCTGTCTGCAAAGCGCAGGCACTCCAGGTTCTCCCGGCAGTTCGTGTCGCCCGGGGCCCCCTGCTGGACCATGCACAGCATCACAAACTTTGCAGGCTTGGCGTCGCCGGCTGCGCCAATGCCCTCGAGGTGCTTGAGCACCGGGATCATGAGGCAGTTATTGATCCGTTTGGGCGGCCCCTCGTCCTCGTCCTTTGGGTTGACAAAGGTCATGTCGGTGGCGTACCTGGCAGGCAGCCGGGTGGTGTTTCGGTGTTGCTTTGGGGGCGCATCGAGGTGAGTTGCAACCTGGCTGCCGCGCACACTGGGCCTGATGGCTGGACCCGTGGCCACCTGGCGGGCAATTGGGTGGGACTCAGGGTCCCTGTTGGACAAGGACCGCATGCGCCGCAGCGGGTCCAAGTGAGCGCGCTTCCGCAGGAAGTACACGAGGTGGTTGAGCGTCTCGTTGATGTACACCCCCTCCTTCAGCATGGTGGCCAGCTCAACCTCCTTTTCACCGGAGGCGCTGGACAGCAGAGTGATGAGCCGCGCATCGGCCTCCTTGGCAGTGAGCTCTGGCTGTTTTTGGCGCAGAATGGTCAGCGGCGACTCTCTGCCAGCCATGTCTACAATGGTGAGGTAGCCTGGCTGCTCCCCTGGCTTGCGCTGCACCTCAAACACGAGAAAGAGGTGGCTGCGGCTCGACTCGGGGTTGTTGGGGGTGGCCCTGATGCGGCCCTGGTGCTGCTTGGGGTCTTTGGAATGGGTTGGGTTCTTGCGGTGGTTGTTGATGCTCGTCAGCAGCTCGGTCAGGCGCCTGTCCATGTCGTCGGCCCCCGGCACAAGGGGAGCCGTGGGCAGGCGAGCCCTGCTGGCCTCAAGGGTCCCGCCTCCTGCCTCGCCCAGGGCCCTCTGCAGCGCCTGGTTGGGGTCTGTGAGCCAGGCCACCTTGCCTGTCACCCGCTCGGTCGGCAGCTCCACTGCTCCGTGGTACAGCTCAAAGGCCTCCTTCAGCACCACCTGCGACACGCCCCTGTCCTTGAGGTCGTGCAGCGCCATGTGCAGGAGGCCATGCGTGGGCTTTGTCTCCGAGAACTTGCCCAGCAGCGTGAAGGACTTGCCCGAACCAGAGGCCCCATAGCCAAACAGAACGACCGAGTACCCAGACGCCACCCGGGACAGGACATCGCGCAGGCTGCTCCTTTGCTGTCCATTGCTGCCGGCGCTGCCACGGAACAGATCCTCGGTGGTGCTTTGATCGTCATAGACGGCGAAAAAGGGCCCGAAGACGCCCCGCTCACCGCAGTTCATGGCGACCTGCCGGTCTGGTCCCACCTGCACACTCTGCTGGTTTCTGTGGGAATCGTCACGCCGGACGCGCACGCACACCCTCACGGCACCCAGCACGTCCTCATTCACATCTGCCAGGCGCTGGCCAAGCTCGTTCAGCAGGGCATTGACGTCGGGCATCTGCTTGTCAACCCACTCGGTAGCAAGGGCGCACGTGGTGCGTGCTTTCGCCATCTTGGCGTCTAGTTCAGCCAGAGCCGTTTGTATGTCGCCCAGCACTGCAGCTGTCGCCGTCGAGGCCCGAGAGCTGGCCACTTGCAGCAGTTTGCCGGAGTTCCTTTGCAACCTGCCGAGCTTGTTCTGGAGCGCCTTGACCTTGCTGGTGTTGCTATCAATGACACCCCGGTCGCGCTTGCACTTTGCATCCTCCTCGGTGTTGCGAGCGGCCCGCGCGGGTGAGAGCGTAGCTTGTCCAAGCGCGTGGGACATGCTGTCGGCCAACCTTGCATGCAGGGCGTGATGCTGGCGCGCCAAGCGGTGCAGCATCGCCTTGCTGGCATCGATCTGCTGGCGCTGCCGCTCCAGCTGCTGCTCGGCCTCCTGCTGCCTCCGCTGCGCTTCGGCGACCAGCTTGGCATGCCTGTCTTGCAGGGCCCTGTACTCGGCGCTGCCAAGGGCGCCCTTCTCTTCCAACTCGTGCAGACGGCGCTGCAGGTTCTGGCTGAGGCTGTTGCGCTGCTGCAGGTTGGCGTGCAGGGCGTGTTCCCGCTGTGCAAGCTCATGCCGCAGGCGCTCCTCCTCTTGTTGCGCCTGGCGCACCTGCAGCTTGTACCCATCCAGCACGGCGACCAGCACCTCGAGGAGGGTCATGGTGGTGGCAGTCTCAAGCGCTGGGGGCACGTTACCTGCCAGCACTGCTGCAGCAAGCCTTGCGACCTCGTCACGGCTGGTCGTGCCTGCTGGCCTGGTGTGCTCCAAGAGGGCTTCCCAGCTTTGCCTGGCCTGGGCCAGCTGCTGCGCTGCTGCAGCACTGTCGCCAGCCTTGGCAAGGTTGCTTGCAGTGGCAGCAGACGCGCTCACCTGCCGTGCAAGTCCCAATACATCCGTGCCGTACAAGTCGGTGGCATTGTCATCCGCAAAGCCAGAGGAGCGGAGGTGTCCTTGCAGGGAGCGCGTGATCCGGCCTGCCTTGTTGCGCAGTGCATTGGCCTCTTGGGGCAGGGTACCCTGAGACATGCTGATGTGCTGTGCACAGATATTTCTCCTGCTTTTCAGGCAGCCATGTCCAGGAACTCAAAGCCGGCCTTGCCGGCCACCTCCTTGCCGCCCTGGCCATAGCGGCACACATCCCAATCAGCAGCTGCCTTGCCCAGGTAGGTGGCGCCGCCAATCGAGGCCCTGCAGACAAACATGTCAGAGCCGCCGGCAAAGCCTGCCTTGACCCTGTTGGCAGGCGTGCGCGACCAGGTGTGGGGCTTGTTCGTGTCCAGCACCTGGAAGGAGGCAGAGTCCACTTGTCTGCCCCAGTGCCCAATGGTGCAGGTGGCGCTGCCTGCCCTAGTGTAGCCTGGCTGTGTGAGCCCCTCGTACTCGGCCCTGCACACCATCACCTCCTGGCCGTTGGCGTCCCTGCCACCAACCAGGGGCTGCTTGGGTTGCTGGCTCCACTCAAGGTAGGGGCTTACGGCCTGGATAGGGGCGACCGGGGCCTGCTCTTCTTCTTCTTGTGCCTCTGTGGGAGGCGGTTGCGTTGGCCCTTCGGATTGCGTAGGGGTTTGTTCGCCGGGCACGGGGGCGGGAGGAGGTGGCTGTTCGCTTGGCATGGGTGCGGCAGGTGGTTGAGGAGGGTTGTCTGGCAGGAGCCGTTGCCCTGGCTCGGGCTGGGTTGTGGCAGGAGGGACAGCAGCGGTTGCTGCCGCTCCCACAAGCTGGGTGCTTGCAATGAGATCGGCGGCGCTTGACCGCGGCGGCAACTCTTGGGCCGAGCTGCGTCGCCGAGAGTACACGTACACACCAACAATAATGAGCAGCACGGCGAGGGTGACGGCAATCGCTATGGGGATGAGGGCGGCGGACATGTCACATGCACAGAATTGATGGGAGGGCGCATACCGCAGCGCATGGGCGGCTCCCCTCGTAGATTTTTTGGGGCTCTTCTCACATGGGACAGCAACCCAGCTACAAGTGCAGCCAACTGTCGTGCGCTCGTGCCGATGCACGGCAGGCCCGCGCCTCCCCCCCTGTGGTGGTGGTTTCCCGGGGCGACCTTGCAGCAGTGCAGCAGATTGAGCGTCTCACGGCCCAACTTGCAAGCTATAGGAAGGGCAAGATAGTAAAACAACTCAAGGAGCAGATTGAAGCCTTGATAGAGGAAAACGAGAAACTGCAGGCGGCTTTTAACACACTGATAAGTGCCCAAGTCACATAGGCGGTGACCATTGCTTTCTTTCTGGCTTTTGTTTACATGGCAACCTGCACGGCAAAGAAAGCCAGACCCCGCTCGAGCCCGGTTGTGCTCATCTCAAGGGGCTGCACCGACAAAGAGGTGCCGGCCCTGCGCAGCAAGGTTGCGGACCTTGAGGCTGCCTTGCACGAAGCACGGGGCCGTATTGCAAGGTATGACGACAAGCTCAAGGAGGCTCGGCACCTAGTGGACACGCTCCGCATCGAGCGTCATTCGGCGCTTCTGTTGGTCCTCGCGCTTGTGGGAAAGATGGGCTCCGGGCGTCAAGAGCAGGGGGGCTGCCCAAGGGAGCTGGCCGTCCTACGCCAAACATTGGCAAGCATGGTGCAGGGCATTGCTGCCGAAGCCAGGCACAGCACAAGCGGACAGAGCTCGCGCAGAACATCGCAAGTCAACGGCGCAAGTGGACAGAGCACGCCCGGAGAATCGCAATCCAACGGCGCAAGTGGACAGAGCACGTCCAGAGAATCGCAATTCGGCGGCACAAGTCGGCAGAGCTCGCTCACAGGATCGCGATTCGGCAGCACAAGTGGACAGAGCTCGGACACAGGATCGCGGTTCGGCGGCACAAGTCGGCAGAGCTCGCTCACAGGATCGCGAGTCGGCGGCACAAGTGCCCAGAGCACGCTCAGAGCATCGCAATTCGGCAACACAAGTGCACAGAGCACGCTCAGAGGATTTGGGCAAAGTCAATCGAGTTCCAGCAGTCGCCGAGCCTCACAGGATTTCAGCGAGGTCAGTCTGTCGAGTCACCAAGGCTCCACTGACTCACATAGTGAAGTGGGCCGTACAAACAGATGGGAGATCAATCCGCCGAGTCGCACAAGCTCCACTGCCTCACAGGACGAGGGATGGGGTTTCCCTGGTGTGGCAAGCCTCATGGGTCCGGAAAAATTGCGGGAGGTGCAAGCAACATTGTTCAGGGGAGGTGTGCTGAACGATGTTGATGAGCTGGCGGAAAAAACCAAGGAGCTCGTCAAGGCAACAGAAATCAATATAGCATTGGCGATGGACTACTTGAGGAAAGCCATGGCGAAAGCCCCCGCGAATCAACAGCCGCAACAACATGCTCAAGACCCCCTTGGCTGGTTGCTTACCAACTCCAAAGGCACAGGCTCGGCCCAGGCACGGCTCACGGCGGACTCAACGCGCAGGCGGAGACACACAAAGCAGTGAGCAAATAAATCTCAGTGGGAGTGACATGACGGAGCCCCACCCCAAGCCCCAGCCTCGCTTCGTCGCGCTCATGCGTCACTCTGTCCGCCAGGGCACGAGGTCGGTTGACGACCCCCTGAACAGCGTGGCTGGCGAGTCGGGGGCCCATGCAGCTGCACAGGTTCTGATCGGCGACGTGCTGCAGCAGCTGCCTTCCGACCTGCAGAGGAGGCCGTTCATGGTCGTGAGCAGTCCGTTTGTGCGTTGCACTGACACAGCCATGCACGTGGCCAGGAGCATGCGAGACGCCGGCTACGACGTACAGCACTTTCGGATTGCAAACTGCATGGCAGAGGAGAGCTCCAATATCCTCAGGTACTTCAAGCACCGCTCCGATGCACCCGCCACGGTCACAGAGCTGCTCCCCATGGCTGCAGTGCTGGACCGCACCGTCCAGCGCAACCGGCTGGCTGCTGAGCTCGGACCTTCGTACGCCCGCAACAGTGATGGCTTCAGGGACCATGCCCTTGCCACGGCCGATACCAACAGGCATGGCTTCTGTGCTAGGCTGCTCCAGTGCGTGCGCTGGTGCATGGAGCTGTACCCGCACCACAACCTCTTGTTTGTGGGCCACTTGCACTTGGTGGCATCATGCCTGCGCTCCTGGAGCGAAGACGGCAGCCACTTCGACCTGGGCTTTGCAGCTTTTGCAGCCTGGGTGGATGGGGCCAGTTCGCGCTGGGTGTGGAGAGGTATTCCGCACAAGGGTGCCAAGGGGCGCGTTGTGCAGCTGGACAGCCTGCCGCCCGTGCAACAGGTGCGCTGAGGAAGTCCGGCAGGCACCAGAAAAATGACGATACCCCGCCCAGCGCCCTCATATAGTGCGCCACTGCATTGTGTCTCAGTCCTATGGTCGAGATGGCTGAACAACGTCTGCTCCCAGCCAAACGCCGGCGCGCAACCAGCGAAGACGCCTGGCCAAGCATGTGGTTGTTTTGCCTGCAAGGCACAGAGCAGCAGCTGTGCGGCCTGGCCTCCCACGGTCTGTTCCAGCAAGGCACCCGCTGCTGCCTGCTGTACCCAATGGAGCATGCCATGGTGGTGGTCCGGCAAGGGAGCATGGATGACTATCGCGCATGTTTCGCCGAGGCGGGGGCGCAGGTTACATGGGCACACGACCCCAAGCAGGTGGTGGCCGACCCTGCTCAGCGCTCCGACGCGGAGCAGGCGCTGTGGCACCTGGAGAGCCGAGGCAGCCCTGTGGGACAGCCAATACCCCGAGAGGTCCTGCGAGGCTTGCGCCTGTTGCTGCACCCTGACAGTGAGTGGCAAGGACTGCCCAGCCTGCGCAGGCGCGTGGTGCGTCCGCCCCCGCGGGATGACCCGGCCATCGGCGACATGCAGGCAGTGAGCAAGATGTATGTCTTCCTCTTCCAGGGCCTCTGGGTGGAGCATTGGCACTTCCGCGTGTTGTCCATGCACCCACGCACGAGTGAGGGGCCCTTGCTTGGTGCCATTGAGCAGGATGTCGAACTGCAACGGGCCACCATGTGGATCAAGGCCTCCAGGCACAAGCGCAGAGAGGTGCAGCAGGCAACGGCAAGAGCCATGCTGGAGCTGGGGGCGCCTGACAGGGGCATCCTGGGTTTCTTGTGGAGGCACCCTGAGTGCCGCAGGCCAGGCATTGTATGCCAGGCGGTTGTGCACCACAAGTTCTCCAGCACATTCGGCAGGGCCATGGAGGACGAGTGGTTGTGTGCATACGATGCGTGGGCGCAGAGGTTTGACGGCGCCATGTCGGATGAGGATGAACACGAGGGAGTGCTTGGCTTGTGAGCACGCCACTTGAGTGCAGGTGTACTGGTTGTAACTGCCATGCTTGCCCTGAACGACACTTTCTGCGCCGAACTCGAGCTAGCGTTCGCCGGGCTGGTTGCAGCGCTGAGGGGCACGGCCGTGGGCAAGGTGCAGTTCGACCTCGAGTGCGGCCTGCTCCATAGACACTGCTGGTGGACCCACAGCATGCCAGCCGAGGTTGTGGCTGATGGTGGAGCTGGGCACAACTGCCTGCACAACACTTTCACCCTGGAGCTCATCCTCCACAAGGCCGCCGACGTCCTGTGCAGCCCGGTGGTCCAGAGTACCTTGGGGCCGCTCGCTGGGGTCATGGGGGCGCACCCCAAGATGAGGCTGCACCTGTGCTTTGCCACCCTCGGTGACCAGAACAGGCCTGTTGCCAAAGCAGGAGTGGCGCTCAGCGCAGGCACATGGTGCAGGGCACAGGAGTGGAGATACGCTCCCTTTGACGATGCCTTTGCTGTGTGGGCTCCACCACAGGGCCTGACATGCGACGAGGCCGCACTGGCTCAGTGCCTGACGGCATGCGCCCCTGGCACTTGCTGGGGGGTGGGACTCGGTGATGGGCAGAATGGCGTGAACGGAGAGTACACCGCACGGCCGCGGAGCCCCGGGGCAGTGTGCGATGCGCTGGTTGCGGCAGGAGGCAGGGGGGTGGCGGCATGTCGGGCTGGCGCAGGCGAGGGAGAGGGGGCAGTGTGCGATGCGCTGGTTGCGGCAGGAGGCAGGGGGGTGGCGGCATGTCGGGCTGGCGCAGGCGAGGGAGAGGGGGCAGTGTGCGATGCGCTGGTTGCGGCAGCAGGCAAGGGGGTGGCGGCAGGTCGGGCTGGCGCAGGCAAGGGAGATGAGCCCACCGGCTTCAGAGCGGGCGTGAGCGGGGCCGGCAATGCAGGCGGGGGTGCTTGCTTGGACAGTGGTTTTTGCATGGGCGCCCGAGGGGCCGTTTTGGCTGCGACAGCAGGCTTGAAGGCCGAGGCCCTGATGGCCTTGAGGTAGGGGAGGAGCAGCCGGTGCTTGCTGCTGTTGCCAGCTTCTAGCTTCTGATCCACTGTCACGCCACCCTCTTGTTGCACCAGCCTTGCCAGCTCTGCCACCAGGTCAAAGCCATCGCTAGCCAGCTGCTCCTTTGCCGTGCTGCTGCGGCGCGGCCCAAAGGTGCTGAGCAGGAAGAGCTCCGTCAGCTCACTCAGGCCTTGCTGGTCAACGTTGCTGCTGAGCTCAGGAAACACGCTGAGGTACTTGTAAACCAGGACGGTGGCCTGGCAGCCTTGCTCGTGGCTGTTGTACCGGGCAACACGGTGGATGGTCTGCTGCTCGCTGTTGGTGTTGAGGTGGGGCTCAAGCAGGTGGATTGCCACCGTGTTCTTTAGGTCGATGCCCGTGTTGCCGACGTCTGATATGAGCAGCACGTCCAGGGCCCCCCGGTTGTAAGCGGCAATGGCCTCCCCCCTCGCAGGGGCCTCGGTGGAGCCAGTGATCATGCGCATGCGCAGGGAGGGCTGGGACTCTGCCAGAAGCCTGTGCACAGAGCGGACGCCCTTGTCCAGGAAGTGGCTGTAGACCACCTGGGGGAAGGCGGTGCCTAGCACGCACTGCACTAGCGCCGCCAGCTTGGGCGACGCCTTGTGGTGTGACCCCAGGTTGGAGATGGAGCGCGTGAGGCACTCGTACCTGTTGGCTGAGCCCTGGGTGATGCTCATGTTGGAGAAGTGGATGGTCTTGGCCGTGCTCATCAAGTACTCGAGGGTCTGGGGCAGGTCCATTGGCACGGACTTGGCCACTACCTGGAGCGTCGGGTAGCTCTGCTTGCTGGCGCCCTCCTCGTGTGGGTCGTAGAAGCTTGTCTTTCCCTTGAAGGCTGCTCGGATGTGGGCAGGTTGCAGTTCGTCGGCCCCCACCGCCCAGCTGCCCCTCATCAAGCGAAACACGCCAAGCAGGTCGCCCGGGTGGTTCACCGTCGGCGTCCCTGACAGCACCAGGATGTGCTGAGCCTTGAGGATACCCTGCATGACCGGCTGCATGGCCGGCGTCTGGTTCTTGTAGGTTTGGGCCTCATCAACAATCACCAGGGCTCCTTCCGCAAAGCTGCCATCGCGGTGCAGGCGCCTGGCCAGCTCGGCATAGCCCATCACGTAGTAGTCTGTGCGGCCAGCCTCTGGCACCCAGCCGAGGATTGTCTCTGCCCAGTATGACACTAGCGTGTTGCTGCACACCACGATCGCCCGCTCTGGCCTCACCGCCGCTGCACAGGCCAGCGCCCCAATGGTCTTGCCGGCGCCGCATGCCCAATTGAGCAAGTAGGAGGAAGGCCTGCCTGCGCCAAAGTGGGCCCTGGACTGCTCCTGGTGTGGGAGCAGAGTGACTGGCTTTGCACGCCTGAAGTAGGCACAAAGCCATCGCTGAACGGCCTGCTTCTTGAGGCAAGAGGCTGTGGCCACTCGCCTGCCGCCCAGCAGGATGGCGTGGTGCCCATCCTCGCCATGCGAAGCTGCACTCCAGCCCACCTCGGACACACAGGAGGGGGCGCACTCCTTGAGCATGGCACAGGTGGGGCACAGGCGCCCCGTGCGAAGCACAAGCTGCACGTGCTGCGAGGCATCCTGGGCAGCGATGGTGCACAGGTGCTGGAAGTTGTGCTTCTTCTCCAGCGTGCATGCAAAGTGGGAGCAGCGCCGTGCCATGCAGCTGTGCATGGGTTTTGTGTGCTGCTGCGCACCGCACACCTGGTGGCGGCCGCCCATGCCACTTGAGGCCCCCTCGGCCGGGATGCACGTGAGCGCCATGACCATACATCCGCAAGTGCAGCGCCTGCTGGCCGTGGAGCAGCCGGAGCAGCGCACCGAGGCCTGGTACGAGGCACGAAGGCACCTGCTCACTGCCTCCAATGTGGCTGCTGCCCTCGGCATCAAGCCGTATGCATCGTATCAGGGGGACCCACGAGCGGACCTGATCAAGAAGGCCGTGCTGGGCACCAAGGTGAGCGGCCCCTTCTTGGAGCATGGGGTGCTGTACGAGCCAGAGGCGATCGCACAGCTGGAGCGGCACACTGGAGAAACGGTGCGGGAGGTGGGGCTCTTCAGGCACCCTGAGCACGCATGGCTCGGCGGCTCTCCGGACGGCCTGACGGAGTCTGGCTGCACGGTCGAGGTCAAGTGCCCACAGAGCCGTCCCATCGTGCCAGGGCAAGTGCCCCATCACTACTGGCCCCAGGTGCAGGTGTGCATGGAGATCTGCGACCTAGAGGCTTGCTGGTTTGCCGAGTACAAGCCGCAGTGCCTGACATGGCCCAGGGACCCTGAGCTGAATGTGGTCAAGGTGGCGCGAGACAGGCAGTGGTTTGCGGCAAACCTCGAGGCCATGCACAGCTGCTGGAAGCAGATTGAGCAGGGGAAGCAGGACCCGGAGGCATTCATGGCAAAGCTTGGCACCAGGCGCAGGGCACCCTGCCAGCCCAGAGCACGCAAGGCACAGCCACAGCCACCTCCTTGCCCCATCCTGGACAGCCTGTATGGGTGACCAGCTACCCATTGAAAAGCAGCTGATCACCTTGATGATCCCCGACACTGGATAAAGCAGAGCGTGCGCTTGGACGTTGTCACGCCTCACCCCACAGAATCCGGGACATTGCTGATGGCATGGCACTTGAGCGCAAGCGAGCAGCCCTGCCATCAATGGCAGCTGCCGTCCACAGCGACCGTGTGCGCAACATGCTTCGGTCCATTGCCCACCAGGTGCGCGGCGTGCCCGTTGTGGAGAGCACAAAGCTGAAGCAGAGCTGGCTTGCTCCAGGGCTTTGTGCCGACAGACTGCCAGACAAGGCGAAGCTGCTCGCAAGGTGGAACCAGCGCCACCGGAGGTATGAACCTGCGACCAGTGCCGATGCTTGTGTGAGGACCATGGTCAGGCTTGACTACCTGTTGGCCGATCCAACCGTTCAGCTCGTGGACCCCGTCCTTGACCCGCCGAGAGGCCGGCTGTCCAAGTGGTTCAAAGACTGGCGCAAGCAGTGGCAGCTGGCGGAGCAGTGCATTGTCGGAACCGCAAACAGTGAGGATCGGGTCGCTGGAGAGGTGAACTCGGATGGTGATGCAGGCAACGACCCCATTGCTCAGGCCTCCTTTGAGTTTGCTGGGGACTGCGTCATTGAGGCGGGCGACTTGCAAAAGTGCAAAGCCCTGCCGGCGCTTTTCAGGCGGTACAGCAAGCAGGTGCGCCAGGCAGTAGAGAAGCGCATCACGGACCCTGCCCAGTACCATATTGCTCGCCTCAGCAAGGCAGGTGCGTATGTGGCATGCGGCCGTGAGGTTGCTCAGGCCAAGTACCTGATCAAGGTGGACTTTGTGCGGGACGTGCTGGCCGGGCGCCGGGCCCTGGCTGATGATGAGCAGGCCGCAGTCTCCGAGCCAGAGGCCCAAGCAATCTCATCACCATCACCAGACGTTAACATCGCGTACGAGCCAGAGCTGGCGCTGGAGGCACAGGAGGTGTTCAGGGACGACAAGGGCCGAGCATACCAGATCCTGTGCAGGGGCGAGCGGCACCCAAGGAAGTGCTTTTTCAAGGTCAGCGACGTGGGCAGGATGTTGGGGATCGCAGACCTCTGCAGCAACGTCAACAACAAGGCAACCTTCTTGACAGGGGAGGACTACGTCAGGATGTCCATGGCGGCCTTGCCGCC